>JANHFO010000506.1:463076-477080 GCA_032468095.1 Pareas carinatus
GATAGATAGATAGATAGATAGATAGATAGATAGATAGATAGATAGATAGATAGATAGATAGATAGATAGATAGAGCAGCTGTTTGGGATGCTTCAATTTGGATGCCTGCACTGGACAGGGTCTTAGGTAAAATGGTCTTAATGGGTCCTCCCAAATCTATGATTAATAACATCCTTGGTGGTTTGTTTGTTTTTTTAAATAAAGGAGAATATTTGTAGCTCAAGGTTGAAGTGAGGGATCCTTGGGGGGGGGCTCTGAGCTTGGTTGTTCTGCAGACAGTTCTGGTAAAAATTGCATCCACTGTTACTGAATGCCCCGATGATGTTGCCTACTTGGATAATAAAATGTCTGCAAGCAAACAAGTTCAGACAGCACCAAGGATCACCAAGGGTTTGTTTATTTGTTTTGATTGGTTTATTTTACCGAAGTGAAACCAACAAATGTCACCCTTACTTTTAGATGTGGTGCCTCTCAACTTTTAGGATGATTCAGTTGCTGCATCCATTTGCTCCTGTTTAATTTCTTCAATGCTGCCTAAGGGTTCATGCAGTTGAATATGTAGGCACAAGTGTGCTACTCCAATGCTGGGACTTGACAATTAGGAGAGGACATGGCAGGATCATGCTAGATAGGATACGGAGAGCTTCAGTCCAAAGAATGATGATACTAAAGAGAAAAAAATGCTGGAAGGGAAGTCCAAGTTCTCAAAAGGACCATTGGAAAGCCAAAGATTGGGCCTAACCTTTAGCTGGAATGGTGACAAGAAGCCAATCTCTTACTCAGAACATTCTGTTATCTTGGGTCACCAAGTGGTGGCAATAGGAGCTTTGGGGAAAGAGACTATTAATTGCATGGGATAATTTGAAATGTTGTTTCCATTCCAGAGTCGCTTGGTAGAGAAACAGGTGGCAAACCAATTTAATAAACAAATAAAACCTTAGTTTAAGACCAAGCTTTTGCGGTCTCTGTTCTGCAGACAGTCCTGGTAAAACTTGCATCCATGGTTATTCAGGCTGAAAAGTGAAAGAAAGAGAAGGTGAGGGTGTCCTTGGGGCTCTCTGAACTTGGCTGTTTTCTTGCAGATGTTCCATTATCCAAACTAGGTAACCTCATCAGTGCTAGCCTCATCAAGGAGCCCTGATTTCAAGCCTGAGTGACAAATGTTCTCCTTTATTAATGAGAAATAGATAGTTTTGAGTAGTACGCTTAGTTTTACATTGTTTAGTTTTCTCCTTGTCAGCTAGCCAGGGAACAACGCAAGAGGGGGAAGAATCTTTTCTAGCCAGCAAAGAGTTTTGGGTGATCAACACGATAAACCTCTTGCTACAATAAAACCACCATGTCTGCCTTTATATCTGCAGGACCACTTCTCCCTTTGCACTTCAGAGCTAGCTCTAGCAACTCTTTCGCCTTCTTCTCTGAGAAGTCTCATTCCAGAATTGGACAGCCTCGGCTTTTTCCAGTGACCCTACTGGGAAATGCTTGATCTTTCAGTAGCGTACATTAAAACATTGTGGCTGGGAATACAAACTCTCTTTTCATTTGTCATATTTAACAACATCAGATAGGAAAGATTCCCAGAATCCATTATGAGATAAAATAATTAAGTTGTGTTTCATCTAAATCGTCTTTGAAGTTTGATATTAGTGGGAAAGGACAAAACACATCACAGGGAAGTGTTGCAATTGCTACAAATTGCCCTGCCTTCTCATTACAAGAGCTGACAATTATTTTTTTAAAAAAAAAATAGAGTTTGAGCAAAGGTGGCCGAAATGCCTGAAAACTTTGGCCAATTTGAAGAAGTATTGGATAATTTAAATACAAATAAATATTTTCCAGGGATTAAACACCATTCCATGATGCATTTTAGTAAGGAAAAAGAAAACCCTCTTGGAAGCTAAACTCACAATGAAGAAGCAGACCCCCAGACTACAGAAACAAATGACTCAATGTTGAAATTCCAGCTCTTCCTCAGTTAGATTGCTACATATATTTGGGACAATGTATTATTTTTTAATAAATGTTTCTGAGAAATTAATGTGTTTTGATGTAGAAAAGTTAAGTAATGCTCCACCAACTGCATCCTTCACTATTGAAGAAACCATGAATTTGAGAAATAAAAATGGACACGAGTTCTCTATATTTAGATTACGCAGTACAACAGATTTGGTCCAATTTTATATGTCTGGAGACTGGGAGAATCAGTAGCATTGAAAATACTTCAGAACAAATTCTATAGATTCCTTTAATGATGCTCTGCCTGGTCCATTCACAGTATGCAATGGAATGAAGATGGTGCCTATGACGTTTTGTGTTTGTTAGGAGACTTCGCAATGTACTACTGTCAGTTGCAGAAACAGATGGAAACAAGTCACTGATCAAATGTTACCTGTTCTTGTTTTTAAACACTTACCATCAACAAGTAGATAACTCACTCAAATGTTGACATTTTATATAAGTCCTTAAATTTTAAATTACTTTAATAAATTGAAATGGCAAAAAACCTTTTGATCATTTATTTTCATATATGGGAAAATAGGAAAACATTATGTAAAAGGGCTGAACTTCTGTCAAAGATAATTCTTTGATACAGTAACAGAATTGGACCATCTGCTTGGAAGCTATGGAGGGAAAAGACCCCAAAGGAAAATTCCTACATTTATCCCTATGAGGGGGAAATGGGTAAAGACTTGAAACGTTGCTGACTGCTCCATTCTTAAATCCTCATTTTGTATCCCATCTGATCAAGCAACCCAAAACAGAGCATGTGCAGCCTCCTTTGTGCTTTTTAGTGCCCATGTTTTGTATGGCCCTTGCTGATAAATGAATTAGGAATAATCCTTGTTTTCTGTATCTCGTTGGCTTGCACAGAGCAGGGAGAACTGTTGGGAAAATCTACAGAGTCATTGTTAGAGAATCTTGTGTGTCCATCATGATCTCTCTCTCTCTCTCCCACTCTCCCTCTCCCACTCTCCCTCTCCCTCTCTGTATTTGACTCTCCCTCTCTCTGTGTAGATTTGACTCCATAAGAGTTCAGCTAATTGTTGAAATGCTGGGATTATTTTATTGGTTCAATATTATGTTTTTCACTGTCTGTGGAGATTCTCAGTCATCCAGATTGTTATGTCCCGGTGCATGCAGCATAGGAAGAATCAGCATGCAGACTGGCGAGGCCAACCAAGGCCAACCGCATGTGTCTCAGGGAATGGGCAGCACAGGAAAACTCTGTTTGGGCACTGATTACATGAATGGAAACTGGGACCAGCATTTAAGTGGGTGAGCGGTGCAGAGCTGCGTCTTTGACCAGCTGCTTCCCATGTAGATTTTGAAAAAACATTGGAGTTGACCAAATCTCCGGACCCTTATTGCACCTCACCCAATCCATAACAGTGATGACAAAGGTAGGATACTGGGGTAAGTAAGGCAACTCAGACCACTGAACGGCCACATGTGAACAGCCAAGAAGCCACAACTCCACATGGCAGTTGACCATGGCACTTGTCAGCAGATTAGAAGAGTTCGATGTCTTGCACCCAGAGAGATGGCAATCGTACTGTGCCAGGCTCGAGAGCTACATGAGAGCCAACTGCATCCAGGACAATAACATGAAGACGGCCACCAACATTGCCGAAAACCTGTTCACACCCGCACACATCAAGATTGTGGCATATGGAGACCTGAAGCAGCGTCTGGAGGAACACCTCATGCCCATGCTATCACTCATCGCATGGTGGCATGCCTTCAGCAAGAGAGACCAACACCAAGGCAAATCAGCTGCTAACTATGTTGTCGTACTGAGGCACATGATCTGACCTTGTGAGTTCCAGAACTTGGAGGAGCAGCCGCAGGACCAACTGATGGGATCAGGAGCTGCAGCAGAAGCTCTTCACTAAGGGGAACATTTCCTTCAGATATGCCCTCAAGGAGGTGATGGCCCATGAGGCAGCCATAGGCATTGTCAGGGTTGTGCAGCCAAACATACTACAGGTCAGCAGTCACCACATAAGGGCCAGACAAGGAGTCAAATGTCGAGGAGGTCAACCGGCTCCAGGTGTGGGCCACACCTGAGAGCAAGCTGCCAATTCTGCACCGCCGATTGTCAGGTGTGAGGCAAGTGAAGACACATAGCGACCATCTGCAGAGGGAGATGGCTGGAAGCTCTGGTGACTGAGGTAAGGAGAAAGACGGGCCTCAGGAACTCACCGCATAAGACAGTGCTTATCAGCCCACAGTACATGCAGGGTGGGGGCACCCAGGGCACTGAAGGAGAAGCTGAGGCTGAGGGTCAACCTACAGGGAGTCCTGTGCACAATGGAGTTGGACATGGGGTTCCCTCTGTCGGTCATCTCCATGCGCACGTTTCAACATGTGTTCAATGAAGGTGGGAGGCAGGCGAGTATCCTGCCTTCCAGCCTGGTGCTGACTGATTTCCAAAATGGTTGGATGCAAGTGCATGGCAAGACTACCCTGCTAGTGCAGTTCAAGATATTTGAGTGACTCCTAGATGTCGTCAAAGTCAAGGGGAACTGGGCAAGCCTCATCGGGCTGGACTGGTTCGATGGTCTCTGCATCAGTGTAAGTGGCATCCACCAGACAGGGGCAACTGATCTACTGTCTGTCTGCCAGGAATATGCTGATGTATTCAATGATGCCCTAAGTGAGTACAAGGGGAAGTCCATTGCATTTCAACTTGACCCAAAAGTAGTGCCCCTTAGGGTCAAGGCATGGTGAGTAGCATTTGCCCTCAAGCCAAAGATCGACGCAGAGCTAGACAAGCTTACAAGCATCAAGGAGTCCTGGAGCTGGTGAACAGTGGCCTATGGGAGACCCCCAAAGTCACGCAGCTCAAGGCAAATGGGGATGTCAGGATCTGTTGCTGAGATTGTTCACAATGCACAAGCAGACACCCTAGATCATCCCTCCATGCATGCTACAGTGTTCGATATTCCTATCGATGTACAGCTGCACGCTGGTGCACCACTCAGGGAAGGAAATGGGGCATGTGGACAGCCTAAGCTGACTACTACTGCCTGAAATAGAGCCTGACCCAGCCCCAGCAGCTAGTATAATGTCGATACAAGAGCTTCCCAATGCGCCCTTACACGCGGGGTACCTGGTCAAGAAAATGGCTGCAGCCACGACCCTCAGCTGCATGCTCTCCAGGGTGCAGTCAGGCCAACCGGGAAAGGACTGGGGCCCAGAGTTCCAAGGGTTCACTGTCCGGAAGGACAAGCTGTTGGCACAAAGAGATTGCCTCCTTTGGGGAAGCTGCATTGTTATACCAGAGAGCCTGCGGCCATGGATGTTAGAAACACTCCACGAAGGACACCCTGGAATCGTCAGGTTGAAGGCGCTTGCTCAGAGCTATGTCTCATGGCCGGGCTTCAACAAGGACATTGAGGCACAAATTCAGGTCTGCACCAAGTGCCAGTAGTTCTGGCTGGAGATGCCGTGGTCCCCCACACACTCGTGGGAAGACACGCACATCCCCTGCTCACGCATACATGTGGACTATGCCGGTCCATTCCCAGGTCATCTTTTTCTCATTACAGTAGACTTGAACTGGGTTGAAGTAACACTGGCCCCAAGCATGATAGCAACCAGGACCATCCTGGACTTGAGGATGATCTTCGTAACGCATGGGCTACCAGACATGACCATGTCAGACAACAGCCCCCAGTTCACATCGGAAGAGTTTCAGGCATTCCTGTAGTTAATCCAACACATGACCACTGCTCCGTTCCACCTCCCATTGAATGGACAGGTAGAACGGATGCTCTGGATGACCACGGATACATTAAAAAAAATTGTGGGGGGCAACTGGCACCACCGAGTGGCAGAATTCTTGCTGAGCCAATATACAACCCCCTGCATTGCCATAGGGTGAATCCCAATGGAAATATGGTGGGAGAGGAGGCTTATAACAAAAATGGAGAGGCTGCATCCTAACCACGACCTGGGAGCACTCAGGCCTCTGTGGAGGGCCCTGAGGGCATTTTGCCCCCGGGACCGGGTATGGGTCTGAAACTATGGGAACAGAGCACTGTGGGTGCTAGTGGAGCTAACTCACATGCAGGGGTCCATGCTGTATCAAGTTGCCCTGAGAGATGGGAGGCTCCTCCAGCAGCACATGGACCAGATGTGGCACCATTGGGAAACTGGGCTGCAGGGATACACCGCACAGGCCCAACCCCCTGTTCCAGGGGAAAGAGTCATCACTTTCCCAGAACCAGGGTCGGAGTCAGGCGAGTATGACTCTGAGGTAGAGTGGGTAGACAACACATCCAAGGCACCAGACCCACCAGCGGCTATGCAAGGTCAACCAGAGGGGAGTGGCGAGGAGCAGTCAGGGCTGTCCAGAGCACCACCAGGATCAGCAAGGGAGATGGGAGAACGCAACCAACCAGGGCAGTTGCCCCGTAGATGGGAACCACCACCAGGGCTGCACTATCGGAATGAGTGAGGAGGCCGCCCAATGCCTACTACTGGGATTTTGTGGCATGCTAGGGAGCTGCCTCCCCAGGGGGGAAGGAATGTTATACCCCGGCGCACCCAGCATGGGAAGAATCAGCGTGTGAACTGACGAGGCCAACCAAGGCCGACCGCGCATGCCCCAGGGCATGGGCAGCACAGGAAAACTCTGAGCACATGTTGGACACTGGCTACAAGTGCGGGAACTGGGGCCAGCATTTAAGCAGGTGAGTGGCGTGGAGCTGCGTTTTCGGCCAGCCACTTCCCATGTTGATGTTGAATAAATGTCGAGTTGACCACGTCTCTGGACCCTTATTGCCCCCCTCTCAGTACACAACACAGGTCAT
Organism: Pareas carinatus; assembly: GCA_032468095.1. NCBI lineage: Eukaryota > Metazoa > Chordata > Lepidosauria > Squamata > Pareidae > Pareas > Pareas carinatus. The sequence continues at coordinate 469,895 of JANHFO010000506.1, forward strand.
AATTGTCTCAAAAGACAACTGGACTGTTTTTTCCCCTTGTGGAAGAAGTTTTGCTTCTCATTCAAGAAGCTTCATTGGTTCTGACAAGATAGTGGGGGCAATGGGAAGATTAATTCTGGCAGGAGTTGAGTTGGGGTTGGAAGAATTATATTTCTTTGCAGTGATCTGGTCATTAACACTCTTTAGGAGAGCTCTTGAAGCAGCATGGGGGCTTATTTTTCACTTTGCATGGGATTCATGCAGATTCTCATCCAGTTGTCACTGAATGTGATAGATGTATTTCTTGAAATCTGATCCTGAGTCCTGAATATGTACAATCATTGCCTCCACTGCTTTAAAACCACCGACAAAGGACATAATCCAAAGAAAAAAGTATTTTGCAGCTTCACATATCTTATATGTAGATTAGGGGCTTAGTCTAGTTTAGCCTTTGTTAGCAGTATCATTCCCATCATCAATTAATTTGAGGTTATTTCTGATTGAAGTTAATATTATCATGGGCATCTTGAGTCCAAATATGAATGTCATACAGGGTATATTTTACAGATTTAAGCCTTTGTGATTTTCCAGATTCTTTGTTGTTCTTAGCTTTGTAGAGCTTGTCACATTTTGCACTATTTGTGGATAGAAAGAATCAGAGAGTGAAGTAGGGGGGAAAGATTATTTATTAGGTGTTTGAAAGCAATAGCTTTTAAATGATTGGAAGAAAAATGGCACCCATTCAAAAAGACAAAAAAAGTCAACAAAATCCAGTGTTATATACAAAAATATACTCTCACATAAGCAGAACAGCTAAGCTGAACTGAAACAATAAAAGAAGAATCTCATATTAACATTTGAGGGAATTTTCATTATTTATATCAAATCTAACAAGGTGTCCCAAGACATGGTGAGCTCTGATCTTATCTTTTATTTTAGCATGCAAAACAGATTGATATAACTAAAAATGACAAAAAGGGGAAAAGAAATCAAAGTGTGAGTGTACATATTTCATATGTACTGACTTGAGTTATATACAAAACTCAGTCGCTGGATTTTTATTTTCAGTTCCCTAAAAATTCTATTTCAAATATTGTGTACCCAGGGGCCATTATAGCAAGCTTACCCCAAACAGTAGATTCCCTTTCTCCTTAATGCTCTTAAATAACATTTTTTTCTGGACTATCCATCCTTAATTCACTTATTATTTTTTTTGTATTAAGCTTCCAGACAACTTCATTGTTAGATTAGTGGACTTGGAGGTTTTTGTGTTTAGCTCTTACACAATTCTTGGACTTGATTAGTAATAATATTCTGTAATTAAATCAAATGTGATAGTAGCCTCTCCAGGGTAGGAAGGCAAAGTGCTCCTACAGCCTTTCAGAGTTCCTGTTGTTTTAATTAAACTCTGTTTGCAGGTTTAGTTCCTTTATTTTTTTACCTGTTAATCCTTTCTTGGGGAAACAGGTGTCTGAACTGTTCATATTTTATGATAACAAAAAGAAAATTAAAATGAAATAAGAGAATATCAATGAATAAAGAACTGCATGTGTATGAAAACATCCTCTAACAGTGTGGCAGTTTTAGCAAGGTAACTCAACAGACAAGTAATAATACATTTATTGTCCATGGAGCAATTAATTCATCATTTAATCCCTCGTCTGTGATCAACAGTGACTAATAAACTGGGCTAAATTTGCAAGCAACAATTATTTGTCCAGCTGAAATGCAGCTTTCCTGTGAAGAAACTTTATAGTAAGAATTGATAGCATGAAAAACTCTCTTGAACAATATAGCAACACTAATGCTAAAAGTGACTTTAGGCTTCAATTCTGTTCACCCCTAAATCAGAAATAGAATTTTCTTAACAATATAAAAGAACTTGTGTTAGAAACTATCAACATTGTTAATGACTAACTTCAATGGAAATTCTTTTACCTCATTTCAAAGAAAGGCCACGAAGAGCCCTCTTGAGTAGAAGACATGGGCAAGTCCATCACTTGCAAGAACTCAGCAGCTAAATCCATCACTCTATTCCCTTTCTTGGTAAGCAGAAGTTACATACGAAGCATAGAAGGGGAGTAAGAAATAAAGCATGAAAGAAGAAAAAATGAGAAGTCTTTGGTGCTCTCTGAGCTTGTCTGTTTTCTGGTAAACATTTCATTACCCAAATTATGTAACATCATTGGTGCAAAGCTAGCATTGATTATGTTACCTGCTTTGGGTAATGAAATGTCTACCAGAAAACAAGCAGGCTCAGAAAGCATCCACAATACCACATCCATGTACCACCGGATACATTGTCTTTTCTTCTTTAAACTTCTCAAGTTCTATTTTTTCCAAGAATTTCATCAACTCCACTCAAAACAGCTTCCTTAGTCGTCCCCTTCTTCTTGATCTTCTGCTTTTTTCTGCATATATTCCTTTGGCAATTTAGTTCTTGTCCATTTTTTGCATATGACCAAATTTCCTCAGTGTAACTCTTTTATACTACTCACTCACTCACATTTGTGTTGAAGTGACATTCATTACCTATTTCCTCTTGGTCATATCTTCTCTTGTTTCATACTGCCAGACAGTTGTTACTATTTATCTATTTATTATTTATTAATTTAATTTCTATACTGCCCTTTTCCATAGAACAGACTCAGGGCGGTGTACAGCCACATTAAAACCACAAAATACAAAAATTAAGAGCAGTTTAAAACTAAATATTAGTAGAGGCTGACAATTTAAGTAAACCAGAATCTTCAAACCAATTTATAACTTATATATATATATATATCCTAAAATGCCTGGGTGGGTGGGCAAGCTTGTGTTTACCTCTCTACTTCATCTTCTTGTCCTTTCAATGGGGAGGGCTTGCTTTGATCGAAGCAAGAGCGGTAAGGGATATATCGGAGCATGCATCCTTCCTATTTATCTTCTGAGAAATGAGTGTTTTATAACAAGCCCTCCAGTGGGAATTCCACGAAAATTTCAAAAGTGCCCTCGATATTATATAGCAACAGTTTCCAAGGGAAAGCAGCAGATTCATTAAACCGTCTGAACTCTTGTGTGAGTCCTGGGATATTTCACAGGAACATTGGAAAGTTCAATTAAAGGAAAACCATTATGTGAGGTATTTTATTTTTCTGTTCTTTTTTCTTTTTTGATATCTCTTAGGCTATTATTTACTTGTCCTCACTTGTTTTCGGCATCAACATGTCTCCAGAAATGAAACCTGGTAAATATTTTGTTTGCTTACAAACAGTTCTGCACAGTGGCAAATGCTGAAGAGATGCTGACTGGAAAAATTTATTCATCTATTAGAACAGCCAGGCAAGATGGAACCTGCAGTCTGCTTAAGTAAGAGCAAAGCTTTGACAGAGATGTTAATCTTCAAGCAAATGCAACGCTATTCTCTGAAACCCCCCTGAGCTTTCTTCCCACATACACTTATCTCCCCACACACTTCTGTTTTTTTTTGCCTCCACAGAACAAAACCAAACAAAAATCACACTGGAGTTTACAGAGGAGAAGGATCAAATGGAAAATGTTTTTTTAAGAAAGCAGCAGCTAAGATATACCAGTTCAAGCCCTGCTATACTTTTAAAACATTCCCAGGTTTTCAAACACAGTCAAGCTTAATGCAAACATCTAAATTTTGCTAGAGAAAAATTTTGCTTATATCCTGTATTTCAGAAGCAAATTGGGAGGGGTCGCGCGCAAATAATACAGATAATCCTCGACTTACAACCACAATTGAGCCCAAACGAGACATTTGTTAAATAAATTTGGCCCATTGTACGACCTTTACCTTTTCACATTCGTTAAGCGAATCACTGACGTTGTTAATTTGGTAACATGAATGTTAAGTGAATCTGGCTTCCCCAGTGCAAAATGAGCTCACATAACCCGAGGACACTGCAACTGTCGTAAGTATGAGTCAGTTGCCAACCCCCTGAATTTTGATCGTGCGACCATGGTGATGCTGTAACAGTCGTTAAGTGTGAAAAATGGTCATAAGTCACTTTTTTCAGTGCCGTTGTAATTTTGAACGGTGACTAAATGAACTGTTGTAAGCCTAGGACTACCTATAAATTAAATAAAGAACCTCACTGACCGCATGGAACTCAATGAGAGCCTTCGTTGCATTGAAGCAACCAGTTCTTAGAAATAGCCAAATGATCTCCTTGACAGTATCCAACACACTGTCAGGATGAAGCTGGAAGGGACTTTGGAGGTCTTCTAGTCCAGTGTCCTGATCAAGCAGGAGATCCTATACCATTTCAGACAGGTGGCTGTCTAGTCTATTCTTGAAAACCTTCAGTGATGAAGCACCCACAATTTCTGAGAGTAAGCTATTCCACTGGCTAATTGTCCTCACTGTTAGGAAGTTTCTCCTTAATTCCAGGTTAAACATTAATGAAACGTTGCTCCCAAATTCCAGGCAGTTAAACTAGGGGCAAACATATGTTTCTAGATAATTAAAGCAGAATATCCACAGTTAAGTCTTCAAACATGGGGGAAGAATACGAATAGAGATAGTTGTTAGCTTTTGGTCAAATACTAGAGACCGTGAACATTACAGAAATAAATAAGAGGAATACAGAAAGCTTTCTTACACCTGGTCATCCAGCACAATCCCATATACGTACTTCAACTGGCAGTTGTTCTTAATGATTGCGAATTGAGACTTTAACTTGATCTGTTTTGAATCCTTTTAAAAAGGACTGAATCTGCGCCCCTAAATGGATTAAGGCCTAAGCAAGGATCCAAAGAGACAGTTCTTCATTGGGTTTTCACCGATAAAACTTTTAAAGTCTCTTAAACTGTAATATCCTTACTGCTCAGCCTGCAATAGAAACTCCAGACATGTGTGAGAGTCAGCTTGATCTAGTTGTTAAGGCATCAGGCTAGAAACCAGGAAATGGCAGGTTCTAATCCCACCTTAGACATAAAAACCGGCTGGGAGACTTTGGGCCAATGACCAAAGGGTGTTATCGTGGAGCAAATAGGAGGAGGAAGGAGTATTAGGTGCGTTTGCCACCCTGAGATATTCATAAAAATAATAAAGGCAGGTAATAAATAAATACTATCCTTATTCATGACGAAAGGATAAAAGAAGTCTACCATCTGAAAATCCAAGCAATAATTATTCAACTGTAGGTTTTTACTACTGGATGCAGTATTCTGAGAAACTTTTTAGTTTCTCTATAGCATTCTGAGAAGCTTTCTAAGGTAGTTTGAAAAACCAATTGCATATTATCCCAAATATTTCATTAATATGTTCCCCAAGCTGATTTTTTTTTCAGAATTTCAGCTTCCTTTCACCCATTGAACTGGTAAAGTTCAATTAAAAGTTCATTAAATTTCCAGAACAACCATTCTTCCTAATGGATTCAGATAACTATAATTAATCTAATTAATTAATTTGCCAATGGAATATATTTCTCTATCCTCGCGGCACTTGTTGAATGCTTCACATGAAGAGTCATGTTTACTAATATTATAGTAATGTTAAAATTTTATATCTCTACAAGTACAGAAGCTTCATTTGAAGCATGCAAAGGCAATGCCAGATCATAAGTCGGTTTTTTTCCCCCCTGCACATTTCAATTAAGTTAAAGCTACCTGCAATAAATCTCCTCTCATTCACTAATGACCGGCAGATTTCGCTAATGAATGACAAACACACCAAGGGAAAAAAAACACCTCGCAATGACTTACGATGTTCCTTGCTGAGAAACAGACAAAGTCTTCAAAGCCGCATCACACTGCTCTGGAAGACATGAGGGGGGGGGGAGAAAATTTGGGGTGATGAACATTCCTGATCTTTTATGTTGTTTTCTACTGCCTCTTCTCTCTCTTTTTTTTTCTGTATATGACATTTAGGATTGGGATCTTTAATTCATGATATATAAGGCCTAGGCAACACTACAGATCTGAAAATTTTCCGTTTTTATTTTTGTTCTCTGGGTAGGTAGGTAGGTAAAAGAGAATGATATCTTCAAATAGGCTGAGGGTTTTTTTTAAAGGAACTTTATAAAGAGTTTCATTTGTCTTTACCTTATTAAATACTGTATGGTGGGATAAATATAAACTGACTGAAGCTAAAAGAGGCTAGTTTGAGATAATGGCTACCAAAAAGAAAGGAGAAAGAATCCATTAAGATTTTTTTTTAAAAAAAGAGGGCAGAATTACTCCATATTGCCATCTAATACTCATTGTTCTGTTATATAAGAAAGATACAAATTGACCATGTTAGAAAGGATAGGTGGATGATACTTCCTAAGAGCAGTAGTAGTTTCCACGTCAAAATAATCTGAAGCAGCAGCTCTCAATATTTTATCACTCCCTATGCATCTTCATGCTTTTTCCTTCATATCTTATGCCATGTGCTCGTGACACAGTGCCATGTACATTCACATTTTTTTAAATTTTATTCTTTTTTAAAAAAATCTTTCGTTTTTATGGATTAAATTGTACACCACCCAGAGTCCTTCTCTGAGGGGAGTTATAAAAAGTGTGAAATATAAACAAATGAACAGATAAATAATGAATATGTAAATAAATATGCCTTGTGACGTGCAAAAGGAGTAGTAATTGCACCCTCTTGGTTTCCTATATAAACCAAATCCAAATATCTTCAACAATAAGTTGGAATAAGGCATTCTTCTGCGAAGGTAAAGGTTTCCCTGTCAGTTGTGTCCGCCTCTAGGGGGCGATGCTCATCTCCATTTCTTGGCAGAGGGAACCAGCGTTGTCTGAAGACGCTTTCCGTGGTTATGTGGTCAACATGGCTATACACTAAAGGTGCACGGAAGGTTATTACCTTCCCACCAAAGTGCTACCTATTAATCTACTTGCATTTGCATGCTTTTGAACTGTAAGGAGTGGGAGCTGAGGCGAGATCACCTCACTGCATGGAGTTCAGGTCTCTCTTTCCAGCTGACAAGCTCAGTGTCTTTAAGATCATCTTCTGCATGCTTTACAAAATCCAGAAACCCTAGGGCCAGGGGTAGGGAACCTTGGCTCTTTTATGACTTTTGGACTTCAGTTCTCAGAATTCCTGAGTCAGCCATGCTGGCTCAGGAATTCTGGGAGCTGAAGTTCACAAATCATAAAAGAGCCAAAGTTCCCCACCCCTGCCCTAGATATTCCCACCTATTGGATGGTGGGTAGAAAGTCTTTCTTTCTTTCACAGTGGTCCTTCAAATATCTC
>JANHFO010000506.1:494357-505301 GCA_032468095.1 Pareas carinatus
CATACAATCATAACTGTTACATACAACCATCTCCTTCCTTCCTTCCTTCCTTCCTTCCTTCCTTCCTTCCTTCCTTCCTTCCTTCCTTCCTTCCTTCCTATTAATAGGTGCAAAAGGCATACTTTAGAATCACAGTGTTGTGTCTGCACTGCAAATATTCAACTCCATAGCATCCTGGTGATACAAAATTACTCCTTCCTGCCATCTAAGTGTTTGTCAGGAAGCTGAGGTGGCGTACTCTCCCCACCAATTTGTTCTGAAATACAGAAGCTTTTTCATCATCATCATCCACAACTATTATTGGATAGCATGGGCTGGGAAAAATATTATTTTATTCCTGCTAATGTTTATTTACTTCTTTCCAATGTGGTAATAAGCAAATAAATGTGCCTTCAAGTCAGTTTTGACTTCTTGCAATTGCTGGACAAGTCCCTGCAGTTTTCTTGGTAAGATTTTAGATGTCATTTGTGACTGGCCCAAGATCTTCCAGCTGAAATTCATTTCTAGGTGGGTCTAGAACTCGTGGTCTCTCGATTTCTACCCTGATGCCTTAAACAATACATCAAGCTTAGCACTTCTGAATTATACGCCCCAAATAATCCTGAATGCACTTGATCATTCATATTAATAATTTTGTGGGTCAAGTCATTTTACAGAGGATCCAGCTTTGTGACTAAAAGGTGAATAAATGTAACAGGCAAACATTAAATAAGAAAAAAATAGTTTAATAAGCTTTCCCATGGAGGAAAGTTGTACACCTTTCATTTGGAATTGGAATTATCATGATAAAATTTTCAAAAAATAGGTGGAACTAAGAAGAAAGAAATTTCTTATTTTAATTTGGTTAAACTGACATGAAATTAATATGTGGAATTAACATGATTATTCCTAATGTATTTAATAAATTGCCGTTTCTGTCATAATAACAAAGCGGTAGTGACACATGGTAGGGCTTTGTATTTACCTAAGGAACTTTAAAGAAATTATTAAAAGTGCTCTGGAATCCTTTGAAAGCAGCTGTATTGATTCTGGGATTGTGCAATTGCCCTCTACCACTGCCAGGTGATCCCAAGAAACAACATAGCTGCCTTAAAGAATTGCAAACAGGTGTGACATTTGGTCCAAGACATCTTTTCAAATCATAGCTCACAGGTTTAGGAATATACAATCAAATTTTAAGGTGTATGCCAATCAAGAGAATTTGATGTCATAAGCTTTGCACCCTAAGTTGGAAGGATAAGCAAATATAGAATTTTCCCCTCTTCTGCAGAGGTCAAATAAGGATAGAAGTCCAGAGTCAGATCTGAGTGGTCAGCCAAAATCAGATCAGTTGCACGTTTTCAATGGGAAATCAAGTAAAATCAAAGTTTTAATCAGGCTCAGTGCACATATAAATATTTAACTTCCCACCACATCTTTCCAAAGTGGAAAAAAAAACAGGCTGAAGTCTTCAACCCTGCCATCTTTGGTGAGGTCAGGCCTTTGCCACCTTCAACCACTGAAAAAATAAATAAAACAAAAATATCAATAGAATATGATGTCTCCAGCTGCAAGATGGTTAGCCACTTCTAGCTTCCTCTCGTGTTATTTTTAGATCAGATCCATTTGTGTAAGCCAAAATCCTGATTCAAGGAAAAGAAAAGCCACATGGATCCATGCTGCAAAAAAAGAAAAAGAAACAAGTATGAGTTACTGTGTCACTGAAGTTTCCCACACCCTATATGTGCAATGGGCAGGCCAGCTCCCAATTACCTTCAGGAATATTTACCTAGATTCTGATTAGAATTCTTTACAATTGCCACAGCTTTTATTAGCAGGAGGGTGGGCTCATTTGATTTACAGAAGGAAGCGAATGAGGTTCTTTTCTGAAAAATCCAAAGGGATTCTTATCATTACAAGACTTCTGCCATCCAATTGCTGGGTTGAGAAAAAAAAAGAAGGGAGGGGAAGGAGGAGAAGAAGAAAAAGAAAGGGAGAATAACTTTTCAAAAGGAAATAAAATGTCACTGGCTTGTTTTTGCAATATGTATATTTCGGCAACATAATGTACTGCAGAGTTGACGCTACAGATGGTTGCAGGGAATCAAAACCGGTTCCAAGAAGGGAAAGGATGTACTTTTTATATCTCTTTACCCAGGGCTAATGCTTTTTCAGGAGCTTTTCAGGGCTGATGAAAGTGAAATTCCATTGCCTCTTGACGACTTCTTTAAACCTGAAAGAAGCAGCCACAGGGGCCAGGCTAATTGTGATAAATGCATACTAATTAAGTGTTGGAAGTTGCATTCACAGCTCCAAAAGGGTTTGTTTTGTTTTGTTTTTTAAAGGAAAAAAATCATACCACTTTATACAGTATTTGTTAAATCCATCCTGGTAAGGAAGAAGGCCTTAAGTGTTTGCATTTTCTCACTAATTTTTTTCCTCCCTGCTCAGGTAAGTATATTTTCTTTTCTTAAAAGATCCCGTTAATTATGGGCCCCTGTTTCAATTAGGATAGCTGCCCTCCAATCAATGACCTGCAGATCTTTGATATACAGGCAAGGAGCACAGTGCAATGCCTTCAGGAATGAGTTCGTGCCAAAACTCCATGGGAGTTTCAAAGGGTTAATCCCTTCCTATGTGCAATTTAATACATCATAACTGTTGAAAATTGGAGACCGCATAATTTATTTTCTTTGGTCTGGGCACATCAGCCTCGTGTTTGGCTGTGGTCTGACTTCAGAGAGACACACCTAAATCTTACAAGGGTCCCAGGCGGCTTGTGTCAGTCTTACAGCAAGTCTGTGGTACTTGGACGGAGCCCAAGGATTAGGTGTGCCTGTGAAAGATTTCCCCCCCATGCGCCCCCCCCTCCTTCTTTGGCTGTACAAAAGCAGGAGGATGTCATGGGAATAAGCTGCACTCCTTCCCCTCTCTCTCTTTTTGAAGGCCACATATCAACGGGGTATCTAACCACTTCGAGTCAGGCTTTGCACAAAGGTATACATTAAAATAAATAGAACATGTAACTAGAAAGAACAGAAAAGGGGAAGGAGTCTCAGGGTAAATGGAGAAAGGAAACAATTGCTTCATTGTGGAGAGGCAGGGATGTGGAATCGCAGAGTGTAGCGCCATCTACGGGGAGATTTGTAAAACATCCTTCAAACTAGAATAAAAGTTGACCAGAGAAAAACTCCTCCCTTTCCTCAACGTTTAACAATCTCCGTTTTGTCTCCACATATATATTCTACTGTCTTTGGTTCGCTTTGTTTCCCCACCTGTGCAGATTGTGCTTAGAAGTTTGCAACAAACAATTGTGGAGAAAATCTATTTCCTTGGGCATTGTGTTGTTTTTCCACGATATTTCTGTTTGTTTATTAATTGCACATTTTAAAATCCGGTTCTGAGAACACTCCCTGCCCCTAATCTCACATCCTATTGGCTGACATCATCTGAAACCTGTCACAATTTTTAAAAAAATAGGCATTTTTTTTCCAAAGTTTGGTCGCATACTACCACTCTGCCTTGAAAGAAAAGCCAGGTCCAACACAGATGAAACCAATAAACTTATTTTTAACAGCTTCGTGTTATTTCCTCCAGACAACTTTAGATTTTGTTTCTCTTTTCCCCCTCTTCTTCTGGCCATAGCTAATTTATGCCTATTTTATGCAGAGAGGTTTTTTATTTGCTGGAGATATGATATTTCTGCAGCTAAAGAGGGGAAAAGAAAATTTGCTAGTGAGAAAAAGGGTCAAATCATAACCTATTAACTGCAGTTTATGGCAGGCTATTCCTTTTGCATTCCAGAAATCTCATATATAAAAATTCTATTCTATTCTGTTCTGTTTTGTTCTGTGTATATGTGCATATTTATGTATGTATAAGTGTACAAATACATATACAGATACAAATACAAATACAGATACAGATACAGAATTTGCTTGGACAATGACTAGAAGCTGAGCAGAGAGATTTAGGCATGAGGTCACTGTGCTGATGAAGGCAACAATTACAAATGTGTGCTTTTCTGCTGATATTTTGTTTACACGTTACAAGCCAAGAGTTAGAAGTGAAAAAGATGGAACTGAAGGGATGTTGACTTTTTCAGAAGTGGCGGGTGAAAATGCAATCAGGTTTGTTTAATTCTGCTTGTCTTCCTTTGTGCTCTTTAAGAAGGCTATAATCCTCTCGTTTCTTACCTGAGAAGAAGCTCATTAGCAGAGCTAATATGTCAATGTGCATATAATTTTGTAGCTCAAATTTTGTCCTGGAGAAATGTCCTTCTGTACATAGTTAAGGCAGAAGGAGAGTTGGAAGAACCTGCTGTTGTATTATTTGTCTGAGAAATACATTGCTTCATTCTTTGGGAAGAGAATATCTCATATACACTTACCTGAATCTAGCGAGACTCACGTCTGAGTATACATGTTAAGAAGTTGCCAGTGTCCTTGTTTCCTTCTGTGTAGGCATTACAAGGGAAGAGGGATGCAGTTCTTGCCTTTATTTTGAAGCCCTTGAAGTTTAAACTCTATCCATTTTAAATTTCCCATCAAAATAGGATTTTTTTTCTTTTGCAACCCTGTAAACCTTTAATTCAGAGTAGACTTTGGGTAGCTGAATGGAGCTGAATGTTTACTGACTGGATGTCCTTCCTGATGCCTATGTGGATTTCACAGCAGATAATTTCTTTTTGCACCCTTGAAGAGAGAAACATCTGTTGCAGCCTACTCTCAACATAGAAGGTGAGTGCTTCACAACGAGGTCGCCATGCTACTCTCCATCAAAGTAGGAACATAGACCTTCGATTTCTGGAAAAGGTATAATCTACCCCTGGTGTAAATATCGTAAAGTAAGGATAGAGGAATAATTATTTCAAAATCTTGTTGGGTTGCATTGTCCAGTTGTAGAGCTTGAGAGAAATATGTGCTAAGAAGAAGCCAATTAAAAAAAAATGCATTATGCACTATGCATTGCATAATGTAACCTTGTCTCTTTTCTGATGCTGAACTATTCATAGCTTCTGAAGCAATTTATGGTTTTTCCTGAGATGCAGTAGCATTTTATCCATCTAAATCATACCAAGAGTAGATACATGTGAAAGAGGCAATGTCTGCATTGAAATATCTTAAATATGAATGAGTCAGATCTGCTTTGATCAACAGACTGATCTTAAAGAATATGGCTCATATACATTCACTGTCTATGGACAGAAATCAGCTTGAATGGTCAAGGTGAAGTGTCACAGCTACTCCGTAGCTTAGAATAGATGCTGCATGGTTTTTGCTTTGAGAGGGTGATGTCTTGAAGGGTTTTGAGTTTTTTTCCACTTCTAATTACTAAGAGACATGGAGCACTACTAACAGACATGGTGATGAGGCTGTTGTTCTCGCTGCCAAAAAAAAGTTTCCACTTTCTGGAAATGTCTCCCAGTTGGACTTAGCTAGTGATCTAGAGCTCCAAAGCTCAGGGACTGGAAGAGAAAACTTCTTAATTATACCAGCAGGGGCTTGATTCCTCTTCCTAATACAGCTGGCTAATGTTTCCGAGTTGTGGTGCTAAAAAGCATTTTTGCACAGCTTTAGCAGAAGACAGAATCCCTTTTCAGGCATGCCATTTAACATGTGGACAGCCAGTGCATGTTTGTTTACGAGTCTGTGTTACACAGTTGCAAATTCACTGCATTTCTGCACATGCTTGTTCTTCTGAAATGAAAGAATAGCAGATCAAAAATCTACAAGAGAAATTGCAGATAATTATGCAAAGCCAGTCCTCCTCCTCATTAACATCATATGTAGATGAATAGCAAATCCCTTCCTTCCTTTTTAAAAAAAGGGAAATATTTGCCTAATTTTACCTCCCTCTCTCTCTCTCTCTCTCTCTCTCTCTCTCTCTCTCTCTCTCTCTCTCTCTCTCTCTCTCTCCATGCTGGCACAGTGGTTAAGATATAGTATAGGCTAATTCTGCCAACAGCCAGGAGTTTGATTTTGACTGGCTCAAGGTTGACTCATGGTGGTATGTATAGTGTTTCCAGCTCCTATTTTTCCTTCCAACAAAAATTGTATAAAGTAGGTTTTGTGGAAAGAGAAATGGTTGACTCAACCTCACTCAATGAACTTCTCTGACTGAAGTTGTAGTAAAACCTGGGTGGTCAACTCATTCCTTGCCTAGTGGTCAGCTGCTGGTGGAGGACAGCCCAGTGGATCAACAAGGCGGCTGAAAGAGTGGGAGGGGTCTAGTGGTGCTGCATAATTAAAGTCACCAGGAAGTAAGTAAGGTGCATAGTAGATATCAACTGTGAGGAGTGGGGAGAGCACAGGTAATCTTTGACTTGCAACCATTTGAAGTTACGATGGATCCTCCCCCCAAAAGGTATTTATGACGCGATGTCAAAGTTCTGACAACTGCCAGTCATGTGACTGCATTTCAGGTGGTTGGCAACCCATCCACATTTATGGCTGTGCGCAACATCCTGCAGTTATGTGATCATGATTTATTGTGGTTTCACGTTTACTTCTAGTTTTCAACTAAAACACCATGGGTTCATTTAATGACTGCAGGTTAACTTAACTGTCATGATTCAATGTACAACTCCCACAGAAAAATTAATAAAATTGGGTCAGTCCTGTGATGACTCCCTTCACAACTGTCATGACTTATCACCCTAATGGACAGGCTCCAGTCGTAAATTGAGGGCTGCCTGTATATAGTCTTCTGATAACTCTTGGTCAGAATGTTTTGGCAACTGGGCTTGATTTTCTGGGTCTATTCAAGAAAACATTGTGACAGCAGTGCCACATAATTAAAGACAGTGGAGTTCTTCTGCAGTCTTTGTGTGGTGTATCAGAGATGGACAAAATATGAAGGGGCTGCATGGCCCACCAGCCTCACTTCTATAACCCTCAGTCAGCTTCATTTTCATTCTGAGGATTTGGGAGGGGGGACTTTTAAAGACATCCTGTCATTATGGATTGGAACACTCATCTCATTCCATAAAATTCTGAAAACCTCTTCCCAAATGGAGGCCATTTTGGAATGAGTACCACCCCAAACCTGTTGTTTCCTGTTCGAGTAATTTGAAAGCAGTATACATCTTGGCTGTTCCTTTTTCTTGTTAATCTACATATTAACATGGAGAGCAACAGAGAGAAAGACCTCATCTATAAAATTCTACACTTGTGGTTTTCTCTGGGAACAGGAATTCTGTTTGCCGAAAGTTCTCATGGGGCCTCTCAATATGTTGCTTTTCTTCATTCAGCGGCACAGCTCCTACCATTCATTTTTGGTCCTACTTTGCACCTGTTTATTTGCTCTTTGTCTACATAGCACATACATAACCATCAAGTATGAGTTCTGTCTATGTGAAGGATGAAAGGAATGAAAGAGAATTTTGCAGTGAGTCTCAGAACCTGAGTGTAAATCTTACACCATCCTTGTTACTTATATGTGTTCATGTACTTTGCATTTAATTCTACTCCAAGAGTAAAAAATGAGGCATTTTCCTGATTTGTCACACTGAAGATGTATATATTGCATTAGAGTCTCCCTCTCCCTCTCTTCCTCCCTCTCTCTCCCTCTCCCTCACCTTCTCTCAATCTCCCCTTCTCTCTCTCAATCCCTCTCTCAATTTCTCTTTTAGTCTGCTGCATTCTAACTCATGGTTTAGGTTCCTTCTTCTTACAATCCTAGGTTTTATAAAATGCAGCTTTCCAGCAGATCAAAAACCAAAGAATTGGTCTCAAAAATTCTTCTATATGTTCTCTGCCTGAGGTAGTAAGAGCTATACCGCTCAACTACTTCCTTATTTGCCCATCTTCCCTTCATCACGGTTGCCCAACATATATGTAAGCTGCCCATTTGCTAAGATCTCTTCCAAGGAGAAGGAATTTGTCTTAAGGTAAAACCTGTCCCAACTCATTTTAAAATATGTTCTCCTGCTACTGGATCATGCAGAATATGATTTCCCCACATTCTCATTGCCTTCACTAGCCTTTGGATCAACCCCTTAACTGCCACAGGGCTTCCTTGAATTATGTGTACATTTCAACTTATGTCATAATGCTGTAGATTTCCTTAAAAATTACTTCTTGCTGAAATCCAGATCTCTTTTCAATATGGGGGAAGCAATAGCTAGGGATTAAATTCCCATTACTGGCCCCTTGAGATGCTCTAATAAACTAATCTAGTGTGTATGATATTGAAAGGAAAATGCTCACGCACATCTATTGCTGAAATTTTTACTGCATAAGGAGGAAAAAATATGATGAAACTAATTGGCCTTATCTTTTTAAGATTCTTGAACACAAGCCTCTCCAAACTCCAGACAGGTCAACATATCTCTCTTTCTTCTTCACTGAAATACAGAGTACTTTTCTTAGAATACAGACTCTATAAACAAAAATAAAAAAGCTTGGTTTCTTTTTTCTTAAAATTGGAGAAAACATTCCTACACTATCTGTGTCCTGAAAACCATCAATGATGAATCTGCCTACAGACAAGAAACTGAACAACTAGCCTTGTGGTGCAGACAGAACAATCTTGAACTGAACACGCGCAAAACAGTAGAAATGATCATTACCTTCTCATCTTTCCCATTACTTATTACTCATTATCTTAAGTGTATGACCATTAACTTGTTGCTTACGTCTTACAATATAAATAGTTGTCCATTTAGTACCCTTATTCTGATTTGTAGATTGATTATTAGTATCCTACAACTGTTCTAAAGCTATTTTAAAAATGTACTGTATCACAAAAATGTATTGTATGGCATGAGAAAGGTGTTTTGTGACATGATGAAATGTACTTTATGATTGTGATTGTATTCATGATCAATTGCAGCTTATATGTGCATTACAAGATGAATGTACTTTATGATTATGAATGGATCTTATGAATGTAATCACAGTTTACTTATTGTACGCATGTAGGTATAGAGCATGTACACCGAAAACAAATTCCTTGTGTGTCCAAACACACTTAGTCAATAAATTCTGATTCTGATTCTGATTCTGTGAGTTTTCTTTTAGCTCATTCCCAAAATACTATTTGTTTATTTGTATTCCATCTTTATTATTTTTACAAATAACTCAGGGCAACAAACATGGCCAATACACTTTCCTCCTCCTATTTTTCCTACAACAACAACCCTGTGAGGTGAGTTGGACTGACTGTGATGACTCCCCAGGGCACTACCCCAGATGCCCCTCCAGGTGTTAGTTCAAAGAAGGATGAGCCAGTCCTGAGCATGTCAGGAGGAGAGGTTGCTGATATCTCCCAGGTGAGAACTGTGTGTACAAGCGAAATGGAGCAGTTGATGGGAGAGCAACCAGATGAGCAGCCAGGTGAGAGTGATTCAGCTGAGGTACAGCTGCAACAAGACAAACCTGAGACTTCTGATGGGAAAACACACAGCTGCAGCCGGTCAGTGATGAGGAATAAAAACTGCCTTCTCCAACTGACCCCAGAACATGTAGGACAGAGAAAAGGCAGGAGCATCAAAGGTCAGCCCAACTACTCATGAGGCAGCAGATTTATTCATCTTGATGGGTTGCATGGGAGCTGGCTACTTAACACACCAGACAAATTGAGACAACGCTGGGAATGTGTTTGTTTCCTGGTTGTCATGATTCCTGCCTTGCTTCGGACTGAAACTTGACTTTGGATGATGCCTTGTGAACTCTGGACATTTCTTGCCTTGTGAATCCTTTTGTGTTGTGGATTTACATCGCCCTGAGTCCTTCGGGAGTAGGGTGGTATATAAATTCAATTATAAATAAATAAATAAATTTAGTTTGCCTGGTGAACTTATCATGTTTGGGAACTTTCATGTGCCTTGCAGACTCATTGGCTATTGCTCTGTGGACTAGAGTCAATTTGTTTTTGGCTGAACTCAGCTGGGACAGTCCTGGGATTTTTGGAATTGCTGGGGAATATTAATAAAACCATTAACTACCATCATATGTGCATGCAAGTGAGTGGGACAGAACATTGAGAGACAGTGACCCGCCCAAAGTCACCAAACTAGCTTTCGTGGCTATGACAGGAAATGGCTTCACTGCCTCCCACTTTCTAGCCTGGAGCCTTAGCTGCTAGACCATACTGACTCTGTATGAAAAATATGAAAGGGAGCATGGAAAATATCCGCTGGATTCTCCCCTTAGCTTTGAATATGGTTGAATAATTCATTTTTTGCCTGACTTTTCATCTGCTATGCCTCATATCAATTGTCTGGGAAGAGGGTTATTATAGATCCTGGAGGTGAAATGAAAAGGGGAATCAGCCTAGAATCCTTACATAGTCACAAGTGAACTACATCCAACCCTCCTCGTGCCATTGAGCCTTATCTAACTCTTAGCACGTGCTGACCATTAGTGGAAAAAATTCCTAAGTAGAAGCTTTTAGCAATAGATCATTTTATTTGATGTGTCACATGTGTACCTGGTCTTTTGTGTTTGACAGTTATGGTTGTCTGAGTTTCCATGGTTATACAGAGTGGTTGAAGGCAACATGTGGTCTGCAAGAGATAATTTAGTGATGATGGAAGAAGAGGAAGAAAAAGAAGTAGTTATATTTATTTTCTATCTCTTTGCTAAAATAGATTCCTGGCAGATTATGGAAAATCTGCTTTCATGTTTGTAAACTGTTGATTAAAGTTCTTGGTGCCGGAACTCCGTGTGAGATATCAATCCTATACACTCTGGTTAGCTTTATAAAGAAATATGTTAATTTCTAAAATTTAAATGAACTTGAATAGACTTGAATAGCATATCCTAGGAAAATGGATTAGATGATTAGAAGTGCCTTGTTGCAATATGGACAGCAAATAGATTTAATATATAAATGACACTTGCTTCCTGGTCATGATTGATTCGTTCCTGGAGTTTGGCATCTTGACTAATACCAGGTATGATGTGGCAGCTGGTTTAATACTTCTTCTTGAATGTGTTGACCTATTAGCAACTGACTTCT
>JANHFO010000506.1:507925-518528 GCA_032468095.1 Pareas carinatus
TTCCCGCCGCCTCCATCCCAGGCGACGCCGATGGCCGGGCCGGTGATGCCTGAGCCGTGGCCGCCACTCGCTGGGCCGCCGCCGTCCCGCGGCTGCGCTTGCCTCGATGCGCAGGCGCGCGGGCGTGTGTGCGCGCGCGGCCAGCGTGATTTTTTTCGACTGGCAGCGGTGCGCAGGCGCCGGCTGGAGGCCCTGCCACATCCCGGCCGGCCTTGGCTTCGTGCGCAGGCGGTCGGCGGCGCCCATGGGCGCCCGGCACATCCGTTGCGGCCGTCTGGGCGACCGTCCCGGACATATGGCGAGGTAAGTAGTAGGCCGGAACCAGCTCAGATGGTATGCCGACCTTCCTGGAAAGTCTGAACCCAATCGGTTCAGTACTTTCCGGGATCACTTACCAGGCACAAACGTGCCTGCATTTTTAAATATATAGATAAAGGCGGGATAAAACAAAACATTCATTTAAAAACCCAGTTAAATTCTATATCTATCTATCTGATGCAAAACTTATGAAAGTGTATTTATTTCTAATACACGTATAAAGCTTTCATACTTTTTAAATCTTCTCTGTTTAAATCAATCCTATATTTTATTATATTTATCCATAGAAAGTCTACATCTATAGCAGACCTGGGTATTTTACAGTGTGCGGGACACTTTTGGCTGTCCCTGTCTGGTCTCCGCACAGCAGGAAGATGGCAATGGGGTGGTGGCAATGGCAGGGAGGGGCAAGCAGTGGGATGGCAGTAGTAGCAGCCTCTACAACATCCCCAGTTTCTCATGTAGCCCCTTGAGAACATTAATTCCCCACCCCAGGAGTATATTCAATTCCCTCATAAGCACCAAGTGAAATCAAGTCTTCAATCTTCACCAATTTAGGCCATTCTTTAATCTTTCCAGCTTCACAATATCAGTCTTTTGACCAGAGCAGAGACACAGAAAATTCATTTACATTGTCCAGTTATTAAATTTCATGTATTATGTCTGCAATTTAAGAGAACGGTATTGTATGAAAATTTTTATTTTTCTACGCAGTTACGTTTTGATAATCTACTACTTTCTTCCAAAACTTAGTAAGTATAAGGCATTGTAAAAATAAACAAATGTTTTAAGGAGGAAGCATTGTCTTTCTTAGTTTCCAATAAAACAATGTCTTGAATTATCTTTTTATATAATTGTGTACTGGAATCCAATAAATACTAAATATTATTTTCTGTTGTATGTCATCATTTGATACTCTTCCTATAGAAGCTGAGACATTATCCCATGTGGTTTAGTGAATATAGGAACCTCTAATTCTTTATTCCACTCATCTCTTAACTTGTGCAAATCAGATTGATTTATTGATTAAAAAAATAAGCTAAAATCAAAAGTAGGGAAGATGTTTTACCTAATCTAGTATCTACAAGTTTTATTCCAGGCAAACCTGGAATAAAGGGTCTACCTCGGTTGAGGTGGCACGTATATTTTCAAGCACTTCAGCCTAAAATATTTTTCTCTTATTTTGCTGTGCTTCTACTCACTCATGAAGAGAGCATGACAGTCCATCATGATGAAACATTAACAAACAAGTTAGGAATATCAATACTGTCTGTATTTCTCCCACCCTATCGAGATAATCTGTACTGATCATAAATTGTATTTCAGTTCAGGAAAGAATGTCAATTATCTGTTGGTTGCATGTCTGCTCCGCCACTTTTAGGAAGTAATGTTGTACTCTTGTGTCTCCAACCTGCAACCAAAGGTTATACTTCTCTGAAAATGCAATGAAGCAGAATGAGAGGGACCCAGGCATTAGCCATTATAAAGGGGAGGAAAGGATGAAATAAAAATAGCAATAGTAATAGTACTTAGACTAATATACTGCTTCATAGGGCTTTACAGGAGAAGAATCCACGCAAAAATGGCAGAGCTTTAACAAAGAAGAGCGGGTCAGCCTATCCTCCAAAGCACCTGAAGGCAGGACAAGAAGCAATGGATGGAAACTAATCAAGGAGAGATCTAACCTAGAACTAAAGAGAAATTTCCTAAAAATGAGAACAATTAATCCAGACTTGCCTTCAGAAGCTGTGGGTATCCCATCGTTGGAGGTTTTTAAGACAAGACTGGACAGTCATTTATCTGAAATGGTATACAATCTCCTGCTCAAGCAGAGGGTTGGACTAGATGACCTCCAATGTTCCTTCCATCGCTATTATCCTATGTTCTATATTCATTCAACTTCTCTTCTTTCTTTTACCCCATCGCTTGATTGTCATTCCGTAGTCTGCCAGCTGATACTTTCCCCCTCCAACTATGTAGTAAACAAAACAAGTAGATTTCTTCCAGTTTTTCCATCTTCTACACATTATTAACTTGGCTGTCTTTCATGGCTGCAAAACAGCATTGGCCATGCTGCTCCGTTGGCCCTGCCAATCAAAGGCTAAATACGCATAACCCCAAGGATTCAAATCAATTTTAATACCTAAAGAAAAAGAGGGAAACAATTTCCTGGATTAATGAAACAATGTTCTTAAAATCCACTTCAAAATATTAAAGGTATGCTTGTAACCCAATTACAGCCAATGCCAAAATGTTCAAGTTATTGCATTATAACTGCTACAAGAGAAGTCAGGTAATTCTTCATGGAATATTTCAACATGAAAGTGTTTTGTATTTCATATTCTGCCCCAGTCCTATTCCATCTTCATTCATTCATGAATCATTCCTTCTGAAAGGCTCCCATCTATTATTTCAGACAGAGCTAGGAAAAATGTTTATTTATCTGCATCCATATATCTGCATACATGTCAATAAAGCCGAGGTTTGACTATAGCTCTCTTCTCATATGCTTTTGAGGAGGGCATTCTTCATCCTTTACTTATCATGGCAAGGTGGCCTATACGGACATTCTGATCTATTAGATATGACAAACAAGAAGAATGTTGCTGGATTAGACCTAGGTTCCCAGAAAGAATTTAATACGCTGCAAAACCATCCCTTCAATTTTGTAGATTGAATGATGCTTGCTGGTGTTAAATGCTCAGCATTCACTCCTACCCTTGTCACATGACAGACCAACTGTTGTCTTTGAAGACCACCCTGAAACTTCAACTGGTCTTGAAATGTAGTGACACGACCAAGCGTGGCTTTACTTTGGCTCACTCCTGTAATACCTCTGCTCTGTGAACTGCACTGCTTGCTATTTTGCCTTCCACAGATCTACATTTTTTTCTGAAAATCCGATTTTCAAGCTACCTTTTTATTTTGAAGTTAATTAAAATCTACGCAAAAT
The DNA here is from genome assembly GCA_032468095.1 of Pareas carinatus. Lineage (NCBI taxonomy): Eukaryota > Metazoa > Chordata > Lepidosauria > Squamata > Pareidae > Pareas > Pareas carinatus. Next base: position 511,197 of record JANHFO010000506.1, read on the forward strand.
GAAGGAATGAAGGGAGACTCCAATGGCCATTTCTAGTTTGTTAGATGTCATCAGTGAACCATACTTTGAGATTTGAACCTTCACTGATTTACTTACTAGACTATTGTGTTAGCCACTACACCAGGTTTTTTTGCTGGCTTTGTCCAGGGAGTATTAGACAAAAAAAAGAGAGTATAAATGAATGAATAAGTTAAAATGTATAATAGTCTAAGGAGATGTTCTTTATCTAGAGAAAAAATAGAGTAGAAAAACAGGCAGATGCATTCTGGAGAAAACATTGTTTATGCAATGGGCCATGCTAAATTTATGTAATTATTTTGCTCCTCTAGCATTATGGAACTGTGAATGACTCGTTAAATCAGTCATCACACCACCAAATGTTCTTAAACATAAATGAAACAGTGCTTCAAAACTAAAGGTTGGTGCCATTTCAATGCAGGTTATCCTCGACTTACAGACATAACTGAGTCCCAAATGTATGCTGTTAAGTGAGACATGTGTTGAGTGAGTTTTGTCCCATTTTACGACTTTTCTTGCCACGTTGGTTCAGTGAATCACTGCAGTTGTTCAATTAGCAGCACAGTTGTGAAGTGAATCTGACTTCCTTATTGGCTTTGCTTGTCAGGAGGTCACCAAAAGGGGATCACATGACCCCGGGACACAGCAACCGTCATAAATATGAGTCAGTTGCCAAGCGTCCGAATTTCGATCATGCGACCATATGGATGCTGCAATGGTCACAAATGGTCAAAATTCACTTTTTTCCATTCTGTTGTAACTTTGAATGGTCACTAAATGACCTGCTGTAAGTCGAGGTCTACCTGTCATGCTTCACAGTATAAAATCTAAGCTCTCTACCCTTAAGCCATTCATCAATTAATTATTAATACCAATAATGTCGATTACAGGAAGCGGACGGGCTTCACCTCTTGAAATCATCTTTCAGTGCTCGGTTTCTCTCTTAATAAATCCCTCTTCAAGCAAAAAGTGGGTGTGGCTGTCTTAATGTGATCACCATGGCAGTAGCACTTCTGTTGTGAAACTTGCTGGTCACTCACTCACTTCTCCACTCAATCAAGCGGCAGCAGGAAGTGACACTCTTGCTTCCTTCTCTTTTTCAGAACTATAGGTACCCTGGCTGCAGATTTAGCATTTTTTTAAAAAAAAAAACAGGCATAACTACCCCTCATGAGTCAGGGCCCAATTTAGTCAAGTTATCCTCCTGGTTGAACAGGGGGTTGAACTGAAAGACCTTCGAGGTCCCTTCCAAATTTGTTCTTCTGTTCTGCAATTCATCCAATCTTCCTCTGTCTCATTTCTTGTAATGAATTTGAAGTTCAGAAACTGTCAGTTATAACCAATATGTCTGTCACTGGAATTCCTTTCTTAGTGCCGTTTCATTGGTATGATATAACATGCATTGGTATTTTAATTTATGGCATGGATGGATTGATATGGATATAGCTTAAATTAACCAAAGCATTAAAAACAAAAATCAGATTAATAGAAACACTACTTGGTAACTAATTTTTTGCCCAGATCGGGAAGGACTGCGTCAGATGTTAAGAAATCCTGGCATCTTTTGACACGTGGATAATGGAACTTTGGCTTTACAATCTAAGACCTAGACCGATAGGTTTACTGGAAGAAAACAACAACTACAGACAAGATGAAAATATACTATATTTGGAAATTACATCATTTTGCCCTGTCCTTATAAATCAGAAGTATCAGATGGGACTTCTTAAAGCATGGTTGAATATTGGGGGGGGGGGAATTATCCAGACACAAATATCACTGAAAAACAATTAGCAGATCAAAGGAGATTCATTACCAGAAATAAAATATTCAGAGACGCAGAAAGGGAAGGGAAGGGAAGGAGGGGAGGATACAAAGGGAGGGAGGGAGATTTCTGATGCCCCCCTCCAGTTTCCCACCAGAAAACCTAATGGGAAAGCCAGCAGGAAGTGGAAATTCATTTCTGCTCCCACTGTTTTTTTTTCCCACGTGTGGCCATTCTGTTTCTCTGTTTAGATATAGGAACATATCTGAAATGATGACCCCACAGGACACAACTTTTCTCATAGCCTAATAAGTATGTGAGTAAAGGGAGGGCTTCTGTGTGACTGTATAGAAAAAAGTGACAGATACTGACTTTATGAATGCAAGCCATTCTATTTTCCAGAAATTGCTAACATAATGCTGTCTTACTGTACTGTCAGGTAGTCTACTGTGTCTTTAAATAAATCTAAATATTAAGTCTAGGAGGCATCAAACTGCAGGGGTGGAAAAAAAATTCCGAAATACAACTGTTAAAGTTAATGCTTACTTAATTTTTAGTTTTATACATGACTTAAAATGAAAAGGCTTCCAACTATTATAAGATGTACAGGCTTAATCTACATTTCAATAAGATGTTTCAAGGCAGTGTGAGAACTGTCAAGGACCTTTTCTTAATCTTGAGAGAGACCTACAAAGGAATGCTGGCAGTTTCGGTTCCTTCTGACATGGAAGCATTATTTCATCAAGAAAATGTTATTCTTATTCATTTTTGGTGCTTCCCACTTCAGGCGAGTCTACAACTTTGTCTGTGCATTCGTTGAGAGAAACACTGTCCTGTCACCTGAGTTGTCAAAATCCCCTCTGAGAGAAATAGAGAAATAGATTAAATGATCTGAATAAAAAACATGACCTTGAATTTCATCTCTCTCTCTCTTTTATCCTTTATCCTTTATCCAGATGAAATATGGAAAGAAAATCCGTAGCTTCAGGTGGGCCTTCCTTTTGTTTAGGTGTTCTTAATGCTAAAGCGGTGTTATTTTTTTTTATCCCCAAATTTGCATACAAATTGGCTGCACAAATTACCTTCCCCCTCACTCCTTTTTTAAGGACCAGCTTAATGCTCTCCAGAAAACCAGGCTTTTCCTACCCTGTATCTGACAGGAAGATATTTCATGGAGCAACCAAACGTATTGGAGAGCAATTGCCACAGCTTTAGGAGCCAATGATGAACAGGATAAAAGCCGGTTACACTGCATATTCAGGTTCATAATCAACATAAACAAATGTACAGAGTTTAAACTTAGCAGGAATGATTCCTTCTCACATATATTATTCTCATGTTATAGAGATAGACACCTGGTTGCTTTCCAGTACTTTGAAGGGGGAAGTTAGAACTTTTAACTTTTAAATGCCAAGTGAGAACAAAATGATGACATTCTCTTAATGGGACTTTCTTCAAAACAACACTTATGTACCAATAGTCCAAAGATGACATTTCAAAGATGGATCGGGGTATATTTTGGGAGAAATTTCAGAAATCTGAGTAGAATATTCCCTCAATGTGTTTTAAGGCATTCATTTTCTTTGTTAATGACCCCCTCTCAAGATTCCTCAAATCTTGACTTCCTTCATTTGAAAGTCTCTGGGGATCCCCAACAGAATGTAGTTAAGCTTCATACAATTTTGGGCCTCCATTCTGCACCTCAGTTTTAAAGTATGAATGATCAACTCACGACTGGCAGCCTACTTACTGTATATAAAGTGTAAGTCACAGTTCTTATCCTTTTCCTTTCAGTCAGCTTATCCATCTAATCAGATGGCTGGGAAGTAACAACCATTGTTACCAGCAGCAAATGGTTGGATAAATCATGTTCTGTGCTTGTAATGATCACTGTCACAATTATGATGCCAACAAGGAAGTTTGGTGTTAGAAATCTTTATTAATAAGTACTAATATTAGCATTTACATCCATGGATCTTAAAGTGCAACTTCTAGCCAATAGCAGCTTTCTAATGTATGCATCCAACATTCCAGGTTCAAAATCAATTGTTTTCATTTCATTTCACCAAATCATAGTTTTAAATCATAAATAATACTAACTCAATTGCTTTGGTGATACAGACATTCTTGAACCTGTGTTTTGTCTTATGACTTTGAATTTGCTATATCCTATGTCATACATATCAGTAAATCAGTTCCCAAAACATTGCTGGATAGTCCTTCTACTCCCCTCTCTTTATTTCTCTTTATGTCAGGGGGTAGGCAATCTTTTTGCAAAGAGGGATCAGACCATCCTCTTTTTTACCTTCAAAGACTTACATGAAGAGCAGCAGTGATGAAGTTACATCTCTAGTGGAAATGAAGCACAATTTTCACCTATTCCTTTTTCAGTTGTTCTCTCTGTGTGCGTCTGTAAAACATTTCTTATTTAGTAAAATAAATTCATTACATCTATCCAGAACTTAATAGAAATAGCAAAAGATTGTAGTGAATGTCTTCATTGTGACCATAAACAAAGTACTATGGGGCGGAGGGGGGTAGCTAGGGAATCTATTGCTTGCTTGCTCTATTTCTATCCAATCTTTGTTGTCTATCTTTGATTCGTATTACAGTTGAAAGATGTAATGTGTCCATTATTATCCTTTTATTAAACACATCCTATCGAATAAAACTCTATGTATGCTGAACCATGAGTGCCTGCTCATCTGGGAATGAGCTTTGGAATCTACATGTGGAGGCAGCTGAAGGGACGTGAATGAGACTCAAAATATAATTGCTGATGAGATAAATAAGCTATGATCTAAGTATGAACCATTCTTATTCTAGGCATTAGGTGGCCATCTTTTGGGAAACTGCCAGCCAGGCAAGGAGGAGGAGTCAAGGAGGGAATTAGCCTAGAGTCACTGAGCAACCGCAAAAGACCTAGAACTGACTTCCCTTAAGTTCTATGGAATCTTGCCTGCTCTTGTTCCCAAGAAAAGACAAGCAGTCTAGAGAGATTATTTTATTATAGGAAGAATATAATAAAGTAGCCAACTGAGACCTTTCTTGTTTGAATCTGGTTGCTTCCACCTGACACCATCTACAAAAAAGTAGAAAAAATTGTTTGTGAGTACAGTTGGGATCTTCCTAATTCTTTGCCTGGCTGTTGTGGTCCCATTACAGACAAATTATCTGTTGCATTGAGAATCATATCTGAACTAGATTAGCTCAGCTGAATTAGTACTAAACTATTCCTTCAAGTTATTATCTTTATATTATTATTATCATTATTTTGCAAACCAGTTTCCTTCCATATGGAAAAAATGTCCTTTTCCTTATGCCATAAAAGAAATGCATAGGTCAAACACCCTTTTTAATTATTTCCCTTCTATTAAACCATAAATCTGATTTATTTCTCTCTTTTTCCCAAAGTGCCTTTACTCTTGTGTGCTAAATGTATGTGGTTAGTCCATAAACAGTTTCTAATTAGAGACAGATGCATTCCAATGAGAACTTGTGTGCTATAAACTGACAACGAAGTGTATAAGAAACTGTCAGTCAGATCAAAAGTCAATCCCAGATCGTCCCATTTGCAGAACTGAGATGCTGTCATAGTTAGTTAGCCCTAAATGTTTAAAACATCCACCAAAACTTTTATTCTAATTGAGCATGAATTGAAAGGCTGCACACTTTGATGTCTGTGCTTTTATCATTTGTATATAGCTTAAAACTGCAGACTTGACTCCCCATCCGGAAATAGCAGACATTGCTTCTTACTGAAAAATATACAGGTAGGTCAATCTGTATTTATAAAGCTAGTTTGCATTCCTGAGCCAGGCATTTAATTGCTTGCAACACCAGACCATGAAAAAGAAAAGAAACTCCTTTCTCTATATTGTTTACCCTTATCTGTTCTTACTTATGAACCACATCAAACAGGAATACCTTGCTAGTATATTATCCAAAGTTTAGCAGATCGCCTTGAGCTTAAGCGTGAGCTCATTTAAGTATTTTTGCTTCTTCTAACAGATGAAATCTATTGTAAAATGATCATTGCCTAATGATTTTGCTTTAAACATTCTTTTCTTTAAAGTTATACAAAACTAACTTTTTAAAAAAAGTATATGAGTATTAATTATACCAAAGAGACAACCAAAAATATTATCTTAAATCTCATTTCAAAATAATCAGCACCATTATTTCCACTATTGTTTATTTTAAATGGACTCTTTTTTCTATTTTATTTGTAAGTTTCTTCAGGGTTACTAAGACGTTGCATGGGCTCAAATATATATTAAAATGTTAGATTAATTAAAAAATAGCATTTGTGGAAAGTTAAGAGTCAAACTATGGCTTTTTTTTCTTCGTTCAATATTCAAACATGGTACATTTAAATGAATAGGAGATTTTGATAGCTTCAAAAGTTCATCAACACACTAACTTGTAGCATTTTTAGAATTACAAACAGAATTAGTCACTTTTTTTCAATTCTTTTTTTTTTTTGTACAGTTTTTTCATTCAACAAGATGAAAACGCAGCCAGGGACAAAAAGGTATTAGGTTTCAAGGATCTAATTTTTTTCTGTTAGATTTCTAATGTCTACCAACTGGAACCGGTTGTATAAATAAATATTTAAAATGTAAGAATCATGAGTACAGGGATATTTCTATGAACACTGAATAGAGTCTAAAAAACTCACCAAACCGAGCTTATACTCAGTTATTGATAGGTGACAGGCAGTCCTCAATTTACAACAGTTCATTTAGTGACTGTTCAAAGTTACAACGCCACTGAAAAAAGTGACATGATCATTCCCCACACTTACGACTGCTGCAGCATTCCCTTGGTTACATGACCAAAAATTTGGATGCTTGGCAACTAGTTCCTATATATGATCAGTTGCAGTGTCCCAGAGTCATATGATCAACGTTTGTGACCTTCCGACAAGCAAAGTCAATGGGGAAGCCACATTCGCTTGACAACAGTGTTGCTAAGTTAACAACTGCAGCGATACACTTAACAAGTGTGGCAAGGAAGCTTATAAAAATGGGGCGAAATTCACTTAATCAAATGTCTTACTTAGTAACATAATGAGAATTTGAAATTTTTGCAGATCTATTGTAAATCACCAAAGTATCTAATCAGACCTCGAGATCTAACTTCTGTACAATCTCTGATCCATTTAATTGTTCTGTCTGATTTCACCTGTATGGTAATTGCTGCAACAGCTTCCTTTTGGCTATGTATGCAACATTACAACACAAATCAGAAAGGGACAAGCTTTGCGCCATGGTACTTTCATCACCTTGAGCTCTTCCTTGCCCACCTGCATATGCCATTGAATCTGTAAGGGGGGGGAAGAGACACACAATTTGCAATAAATAGCATACACGTGTCTATGTCAACAAAGGCCAGAAATCCAAACTGAAGGATGGTGGGTTGTTTTCTCATTGTTTTTTCATGGGTAATCTATTGGGTGTTAAGAGCTGGAGTGGCGCAGTGGTTAGAGTGCAGTCCTGCATTCTACTTCTGTTAACAGTCGGCTGCCAGTAAGTTCAGCAGTTCGA
>JANHFO010000506.1:524807-552886 GCA_032468095.1 Pareas carinatus
CAGGGTCCTCGGGCACGCCAGCATCGGCCCCCGGCCCTAGAATTCAGCCGGTGGCCCCTGACGAGCCGCCCTCAAACAGCGGGCTCCCCAAAAAGAGGTCGCCCGGCCCCTAAGGGCCCCCCATGGAGCAGGTTTCAGGCGCGGGAGGCAGAGCTAGCTCTCCCGCGTCCTGTTGCCTCTAGGACCAGAAGTCGACTATTCGTGTCATCATATTTTAAAGTACAATCATCGTGTCACAAAACATTGCATCATGACACATGTCAAAACGTTCGTGATAAATCATGCACAAAATGCATTCATCATACCATACGATTCTTTTTATTTATTTTTTTTAGGTTTGGGACAGTCTATATTTGAACAGTCATATAATATTAATAATCAATCTACAAGTCAAACTAGGATACTTAGTGACATTATTAAATTGATATCAATTAAATTAATTAAATTATTAAATTAATTAAATTAGAGTTCACAGGTACATATGAATGGTGAGTGCGAGGTTTTCAAGGGTGGCATACAAATATTTAAAATGAATAAATTGTACTTGCTGTCACAATCATCCTTGTCTACTTCAACATAGTAATTAAATACATAATTTTTGCACGAAATTAGTAGAGGCAGAGAAACCTAATTGCAAGTAACCCTCCATTTACAACTACAATTGAGCCCCAAATTTCTGTTTCTAAGTAAGTCATTTGTTAAATGAGTTTTGCCTCCTTTTACGACCTTTCTGGCCACAATTAAGTGAATCACTGCAGTTGTCAAGTTAACTTAGTAGCATGGTTGTTAAGTGAATCTAATTTCCCCATTGACTTTGCTTGTCAGAAGGTCACTAAAGGGGATTCCATGACCCCGGGACACTGCAACCATCATAAATATGAATCAGTTGCTAAATCTCTGAATTTTGATCATGTGACCATGGGAATGCTGCAATGGTTAGGTGAAAAAAGTAATAAGTCACTTTTTTCAGGGCTGTTCTAAATTTGAATGGGCACTAAATGAACTGCTATAACTTGAGGACTACTTGTACAATATATGGTACTTAGTAGAACAGTTCATATAGCAAAAGGAAGATAGTCCTTTTTTACTGGGAAAACTATCATTTGGGTTGAATAAATAAATAGATCAAACTATGGAAACAATGCTGTTTATAGAAAGAGCCTTCTAATGCACACTATTGTCTTCAATGTGCACTCATTATTTGAACAGCTTCTCCTGCATTCCAGTGGAGACATGTTGAAAGCATGCAAAAGTTCTGATCTCACTGGTACAATTCAAGGGCTGCAGTGAAGTTCACAAAACGCAGAAGTTAAGCTCAATAACTAAATTGCAGAATGCAGGAATAAGTATCCTGAAAATAGGCAAACCTGACTAGAATTTTGGGGAAAGATAGGAGGGTCTTCTTACATCTGCTAGCTCCACCTTATAATTTAACCAATCTCAGCTTCTAACAGTTATGTAGTAACAGGTGGGATAGAATGAAAGGAAAAGGAAATAGTTTTGAGGAAACAGGACCGAGTTGGAAACATATATTGGGCTCCAATTTTGTGAGTAGTGAAACAGAAAAAATGAGAGAAAGGAAAAGAAAAAATGAAGAAAGCAATGCATTAGGAATTCTGAAAGTTTGGAATTTCATTCTGTTGTTAGAAAGACCACTCACAAGTAAGCTAGAGGTAGAGAGAAGACGGAACAAATCTTTGGCCAAAAGGTTTGGTAGTTTGGCCAATAAAGAACAGAAAAGCTGGAGTCACCCAGAGTGAATCAAGATTTTAATAACCATGGAGAGAAGAAATGATTGGATTTAGATGGACCAGATTTCAAAGAAAAGTCAAAATGTCAGCAAGAGAGAGAAAAAACAGTTCTATGGACTTGGCATGTATCTGAGATGCTTTGGAGGTAGGACAGGTATCTTAAGGTAGTTCCCAAGAATTATTTCTTTATAGAACTCTCGCTTGATTCGTAGTTGTTGCAAATTCTTCATAAAATAATGAAATCAAATAGCATTGTGATGTCGGAAATTAAAAATAATGTAGGGAAAATGAACTATTTTAAAATAAATCAGAAGCCTTTGACTTTGACAGTTCAAGTTCTTTATTTCTACAAAACAAATTTACCAGTACTGTTGTCCCCTCAAAATGTCTTTCTTTCGGAGCAAAAATGTTGGTATGCTTCCTCAGCTGTAAGTTCTCTCAGGCAGAGTAAACACAGACAGGATTGTAGCATTATTTTCAGGCAGTATTAACTCTACTATGCACCAAGCTTTCTTTTCCAATGAATCTTTTAGAACCATGGACCTTTCCCCCCTCCATTTTTGTACAATAAATATGAGAGCAACCTAATATTTCTTTAATTTGTCTTGCTATTAAATCTAAAGGTATGCTTGACCGCTAAACTGACATGTCCTTATCACATGGGTATTCTGTGTTCTTTCATCTTCCTAATGGATGTTATTGCACAGACATCTGAAGCCTACCTGAGCTCCATCTTTTAAATTTTAATTCACTTTACATTTAGGCCAGTCATAAATAAATACCATTTAGGTATCTAGTATTCTGTCCTATGTAGTCCCCAAGGTTGTGCTTTTATTTTAATGAAGCCATTTTGGAACATGAGAGAAAAGTGGGGCTAGAGGTGTAGAGGGAGTGAAAGGCTCCATATTTGATCAAGTAGATTTGTCAGGTCTATTCCTAACTGATCTTTCCATGATGGAAACAATGATTTTCCAAAATGGAAATGCTGTTTCAGTCTGTGCAAATTAACCTTGGAATTCCACCTCCAATTTATATGGGAAGAAAATATTTCTTCATGTAAATTAGGAATTCAAAAGAATTTATTTAAAAAATGATAAAACTGTGATACATATTAATAACAAGAGTTGGAAGGGACCCTAGAGGTCTTCTAGTCTAAGACTTCCCTGCTCAAGCAGGAGACCCTATATCATTTCAGACAAGTGGCTGGCCAATCTCTTCTTAAAAGCTTCCCAGTGATGGAGCACCCGCAACTTCTGGATTCCAGTTGTTCCACTGATTAATTGTTCTAAGTGTCAAGAAATTTCTCCTTAGTTCTAATTTGGTTCTCTCCATGATTAGTTTCCATCCACTGCTTCTTGTCCTGCCTTCAGGTGCTTTGGAGAGTAGGTTGACTCCCTCTTCTTTGTGGCAGTCTTCTAAATTTTGAAACACTGCTACTATGTCACCCCTAGTTCTTCTTTTCATTAAACTAGACATAGTCAATCCCTGCAAACCGTTCTTTGTATGTTTTAACCTCCTAAAACTGACACTGATGAATCATCTGCAAGGCACAAATAATGCAGGAGTAGCAGGGAAAGGCAGGAGGAGAGAGAGAGAGGGTGGGAGGGGAGCTCCTGAGTGACAATCACAAGGAATGAAACTTCCAAGTGTGCCAAGAATGAACTAAACTCAGGTCTAAGCAGACAAAGGTAATCCAAAAGCTTTATTACCTAGCTCTGCTTGCATTGGTGTAGTTGCTTGTTTCATTGATATATTTCTTGTTTTACCTTCAGAACGTCAAATTGGTGTATTGCCTCCTTTTTTTCTCCCTATAGACCAATGTCCCAAGGTAAGTTAAACTCAGCAAGCTTCCATGAGTAAGGATAGACTTGAACTTGAGCTACCTTAGCTTTAGACCAAAACTCTGATCATTGTGTTGCTTTGGTGGTCCCTGTTCATTTGCACTAGTCATTTGCTATCCCATGTTTATAGCAGAATCCTTGCTTAGAAAACCTCTGTAGGTTTCACATGCTAAAGTTGGTTCATTCCTTTCTTACCTCAGGATACCAACTTCTTGTTAGATAAATTAGATGGATGATTTCTTACCTCACATGACTGAAGTTATTGAGAATGATAGGTCACTGAGCACATTGAGGGAGAAAATCTTCACTTTCAAGGTATGCATCACATCACTACAACTAGACAAGATGGACAGAAGTTCTTTCTGTGCTGGATGGGGGACCAGGTGAGAAAGTCATCGTGTATTTCTATCCTTCAGAAACAATTACTGAGAAAACAAGAAGGGCAGATAAGCAGGTTTTATGCAGCTGAAAAATAGCAAATGGCAAGGTTGAACAACTTCTTTTCAGGTAAAAAGATTGGTCAGTCAGTTATTTATTTGTTCAAATTTGTTGTGGCTGTACAACTCCAATGGACTCTGGACAGTGCATAAAACCATGTACTGTGTTTGAAGAATCTATTAACTAATTGAACTGTTGACATACTGAGATGCAGTGGAGAGTGTTGTGTACTGTGGGTTGGCGAATAATGGGAACAGGAGTGTGCAACAACACAACCTTTATTTACAAGAACATGAATCGAGTTGAGTAAAACTCTTGTCACTTCCCTATTATAAACCTATTCAAAAGTCCCAGGCCAGAGTGGCCAGCCAATCCCTGCATGGAGCACTTTTGCGCCAACTTCCCATTGGTTGGCCAGGGGGTCGTTGCTTGTCCAATCATGGTCTGCAGTTTCCTGAGCTGCCACCCACTGGCTGCCACTCACTGGATACAACAGAGAGCTTTTGGGATCTACCCTCATTAATACATCCAGATACTCATATACAGGTACACCCTTGGCTGCAGAGATTGCCGTAGAAAGAAAATGAAAGAAAAGTGATTCCTATATACAATTTTAAGTTTTCCTTGCTGCTGAGAGCAGTGGCAAATTTTCCTTCCTTCATCCTTCAAATTTTCAATGACTTCAATTTCTGAGCTTTATCAGTAACATGCTATAGTTAACTCAAGGGAAGAATTCACATCCGTGACAATTTCTTAGAAACTCTTTGCTTTTCTTGAGAAAAAAGGAGAAACCATTCGTCCAATGTATCAAACAAGGGGTTGATAGGTTGTGAAATTGTAAAAGACCATCGATGTCCAGTTTTATTTGAAACTGCTATTGACATTGGTAATTTCTTGAAAATCATTTTTTTCACAAGGACCAGCAACCACAAGTCACCTTGGTGTGAAAGCCAGTGGAGCCAAGTTTCATTAAAGCCTCCTAATCTGAGAGGCCACCTAATATAAAAGCTTTGGCCTTGAATTTCTAGAACTTTAGCAATGGTCACAAAAGCCATATAGCAATAGCACTTAGACTTATATACTGCTCCATAGTGCTTTACAGCCCTCTCTAAGCAGTTTACAGAGTCAGTATATTGCCCCCAGCAATCTGGGTCCTCATCTTACTGTCTTCAGAAGGATAGAAAGTTGAGTCAACCTTGAGTCAGTCAAAATTGAACTCCTGGCATTGAGCAGTGAATTAGCTTCAATACTGGATTCTAACCACTTCGCCACCACAGTTCTATACTTCAGAAGGAGACAGTTGGGAAGAGGGGAGATTATTTGTGTCTTCATGATTTAATTATTTAGATAGCTGAGAGAAGGGAAGACATTTTGCCTATGTCAGTGAACAAATTTCAGAGATGTTTCTGCTGAGCTGAGTAGCAAAGTATAGGTGTAATTCGCGCACAAGCAAGATGCCATTTTTATTGCATTTATTGAGGGTAAGATGTGAAGTAGGTAAGAGACATAATTTGTTTGGACAAGGGTAGTAGCATAGATGCTTACATTAACCAAGGTGGACAATGTATCAGAAAGCTCAAAAAGGTCATTTGATTCCTGTGCCAAGATTCCCGTGCCCTTTTAATATAGTTTTTTATTTTCAAGGAGAAAGTAGTATTTTTGTGTGTTTCCTGTCATTGTTTTTAATGGAACTGTGGTTTTGTGGGCTGTCTAATTATATTATGGTTGCCGAGACAAAGTCTCTAATCTTGCTAGTATGTCAACATCCTGTGGAGAATAATATTACTGTGACAGAATTGTTCTCAAGAAAGGAGTAGTTCTTCCTTAGTTTTTCTACTCAGATAATTGAAAATCCCTGAAGCTAGTGTTCTAGACTTTACTTATCTCTATAAACATTTCCTGATCCTGCCCTGGAGGCATATCACAGTCTTCTAAGATCAGGTTTTTGTTATAATTCCTACTTCCCATTCAGCCCAAACTATCTTTGCCCATGGAATGTCTGTTGCAAGTATAACCTTCCCCACTCAATATAATGTAATGCCTTCGGTCAATTTATCCATCTTGCCATCCTTCCCATTTCCTGTTAAGTCAGTCACTTATTCCTGATCAGAGTCTCTGATAAGCTAATTAAAAAGGCTCTTTCCCCCCTGACTTTTTTGTATATTCATAGGCAGGTTTCCTCCCCACCGTTCTTCCGTGCAAGCCACCGAAATTTTCACATGTATCTGTCTCTCTGTGTGTGTAAATAGATAGATGATAGATTAGAAACAGAGAGAGAGAAAATGCATGTCTATATATGAAGACTGGAGTGTAGAGATTAACAAAGCTTTGGAATTACCCACATAGCAACTATTTGTTCAGTATGCAACCTTCTAGCTAGGTTGAATTGAGTATACTCTGCTATTTTATTTATTTTGTCAAGGGGTATAAGTGAAACAAGAGTAATTTGGTGTTGTGGTTAAGGTAACTGGTTAGAAACCACGAGATTGTGAGTTTCTATGCCCACCTTGAGCTATATGAACAACATTCGCTCTCAGACCTAGAAAGAAGGCGACAAAGGGAGACCACTTTAGAAAAAAAACCTTGCCAAGAAAAATGCAGGGACTTTTCCAGGCAGGTTCTGAGAACTGCAGACGACGGAATGGGAGAAAAGAAAGTGAAATTAAGTCCATAGGAATACCTTGCTCTTGGGAAATAATCATGGTTCCTTGCTCTCCATTCCACCCTAGATGTTGTTTCAGGATAAGTCAATTTAGCATTTAAGCAACAGAAAATTCTTGATTAGATTCCCTTATCTCTCATTTGATGATTTGCTTGCAAAAAAGATATCGATTTCAAAATTAGAGAAAAAGGACATTAATAATATAGCTTTGTTACTGCTTTATGTGCCCCAAGTGTTGCAAATGCTGTTTTGTAAATGTGTCTATGGTTTATCCTTTATGCAGCTCAAAGAAAGAATATTGGATTTTTTTTTTGCCGCGACCCTCTGAGCAAAAATATGAACTACTTTGCTGCTGTGTAAGCAAGCTATGTAGAAGACATTAAGGATATGACGCTTTTCCTGGCAAGTACATAAAAGTGATGGGAAATGCTTCATTTACTTAATTCCCATGTTCTACATCAAGTGCTCAATTCAACTAACCCTTTTGATATTACAAAACAATATGGCCACAGGCCAAACTTTTCCCACTAAACCTGTATCCAGCCACCATTTCTGATTCATTCAATACTAAACTCTCAGTGAAATGAGCTAGAAGCCTTAGGGACTCTACAAACATATCAATTTGCTAGTTATGATTCCACAAATATACAGAGACAGCTCCACTTACAACTTTGGACCATTCAGCTTTCCAGAGCAGTGAAGGTAATAGTGAGCTCTCTGTAGAACTGGGCAGCTTTACAGCAGCTGTAAGAATAATTTCCGGAGTAAGCTTCCCACAGTGATTGCTTTGACACACTGTGTTATACTCAGATACTGAACCATGAAAATGCAGCATTTACCATAGATCACTATAGTTTATAACTGCACAGGATTAGCTTCAGAGCTAAGCCATTAGTAGTAATCAGTATCTTCTATGTGCCATAGGATATAAAGAGAATTACAGAAGAAAATTAAGTTCCTTACACTTAAGGAGATGGAGCACATGGGACGATGAGAGGCAAAATAGCACTTTGCCACGTGAAACAAACAGAATCAATGTAATCAGTGGATGAGAGGACGTGTGTGGCCATTTGTAACACTACAGGAAGGAAAGCTGCTTATAAGAGACTTGCAGGAAACAGAAAAATAGGAATGGCTCAGAACAGGTTCAAATAATATAAAATACGTATCAATGACATTTTATTACGTATCAGATTGGCTGACTCTCTTAGAAGGAGGATTGAAAAATTATCCCATGCTTTCACTGTGAAACTTTTACCTCCAGTGAATGCGAGAACATTGAATTATTATTTTATTATTATTATTTATTAAATTTCTATACCGCTCTTCTCCCCAAAGGAACTCAAGGCGGTGTACAGTCGATAAAACAAACAAGTACACAATTAAATATACAAAATTTAAAAAACAATTAAAATGGGATATTTTAAGTGGCTGAGAGTTTAGAAAACCTAATGTTAAAACCAATTTAAAACCAAATTAAAATATTTAAAATTCAAGATATTAGAAGTTTTGCAGGGGGAAGGTGTGACTAGGTCAAACCGCCCTGGCTAAAAAGGTATGTTTTTACTGCACGACGGAAAGCACGGAGGTCGGAGATAGTTCGGATCTCAGGGATGAGGTCGTTCCAGAGGATGGGTGCTTCCACAGAGAAGGCTCTCCCCTGGGGGGCGTCAGCCGACATTGTCTGGCCGACGGCATCCTGAGGAGGCCCTCTCTGTGGAAGTGTACCGGTCGGCGGGAGGTTTTAGCTGGTAGAACGCAGTCCTGAAAAAATCTGGGTCCTAAGCCATGGAGCGCTTTAAAGGTGGTCACCAAAACCAGGAAATGCACCTGGAAGCCTGCTGGCAACCAGTGCAGCTTGCACAGGAGAGGGGACACATGGGCACTGCCCCGGGCCCCCATAATCCCCCACACGGCCACATTCTGTACAAGTTGAAGCCTCTGGATGCATCCCAGGGGGAGCCCCATGTAGAGAGCTTTACAGTAATCCAGGCGGGCAGTGACGAGTGCTTGAGTGACTGTGTGCATAGCATCCTGATCCAGAAAGGGGCGCAACTCGCGAACCAGGCAAACCTGGTAAAAAATCTCCCTGGTGTTGGCTGCCACATGGTCAACCATTGACAGCTATGCATCCAGGAGGACACACAGATTGCGAACCCTTTCCATGGGGGCCAGTATTTCACCCCCAATAGCGATGGAGTAAGCTGACTATGTCAGGACGCCGGGAGCTACAGCCACACAGTCTTGGAGAGATTGAGTCTGAGCCTGTTGCGCCCCATCCAGATCCACACAGCCTCCAGGCACTGGGACATCATTTCCACGGCATCAGATTCTTACTTTATCATCCTCTGTTGCATGTATAAGATAATGCACAGATTACAAAATAGTTAGAGAACAGAAAAAATAAAAAGGCTCATTTAAGAAAAAGGTGCTAACTCTGTTCACATGTAGTTGTTGTCTCAGGTTTTTCCCTTGAGTGTTATCCAATTGCTTTGGCTCAAAGCATGCATTTTGTCCCAGTGAGGGATGTGGTGGTGCAGAGACTTAATGATTCCGGAAGTGCTGAGCAATTGTCAGCACTCCGGTAGTTTGAATCCAGCTCTGTGGGACAGGATGTGTTTCCTTCTCTTGTCCCTAGCTCCTGTCCAACTTCTTCTGCTACTTCATATCGCTATCATTGGCCCAGCTTGAGACATCCCATCACCCTCCTACGATTCCATCCACTACCCATCTTCCCAGCAAGTTGTACATGAAAGTACCTATAGAATCTAAAAATGGAAAGAGCACTGGTCTCAGCATCTGTCAAGTACATTTGTAACCATTGCAAGGAGGAAAATAAGAAGCTAGGAAAATTGGTCTGGAAGGGTTGGCACTGAATAAAACAGTGAAAGAAGGGTGCCCCATAAAATCATACTAAGATTCCTTCAAATTTAGCCAAAGTCAAAACTCAGAACAAGGTTTATTTCCAGATTTTGTTTCTGTTCAGTTGCAATTGATTTGGGCAGATCAACAGAACTTCTGGTGTGTAATGTTCTGTTTCAAGATAAAAAAAACCCATATTTGATGTACAACTTGTTGTACTCTCAAACTCAGCGAAACCAAATCTATGCCATGTACCACACTTTTGTCAAAAAGATCTTGAGTTTTAACATTTGAACTTGTCTGCATGCACATAGGCATACATGAGGATGAAGAATTCCTTGTGACAAGAATAACAATGAAGCTTTACTATCCATCTATTTATTTGCTGCATTTTTATAGTTGTGCTTTGTAGTGCTAATTCTATGAAATGGAGGTGAAACAATTGAAATATATGCCTCAGCTTTATCAATGCCATTTCAGTTCTACTCCATTCTTTAGCAGCTGAAGCTGAGTTTCCTAGATGTTGCTTACAGGCTTACTACCAATGTGAGAATCAAAGGGCAGCACTTCCTATCAATTCTTATTCGCCTGTGTGGATGATGATACCTCCACTGGTTTCTAAGCATTAGATTTGCAGTAGTTGTTACCTACTGTCTACTCATTTGCATACATCTGTCAAGGACATCTTGTCAACCTCTTCCTTGAGGTGAATAAAAAAATAATCAGGGTCAAAGGAAGCCAGTAACCTGATAATTGTTTGAAGTAAACCTCTTTGCCATAGGGCCTTGTGCTACCTGCACTTGGTTGATGCTGAATCTGCTGGTAGTAAGATTTTTATGCTGGATGGTGGGAAGATGAGGCCAAAGGAATCAATGCAATAGTATATAACAGATAAAAACAAAAGAATACTGAAAAGTGGACAGAATGTGTCAAGGTGTATAATTATTTTTTACTAACACTTTAAGCATGCTTGTCACTTTCTGTAGTTGCCGGTTAGCTATTTATGATTTGCCTTAGCAAGTTGGACAACATGTGATCTTTGGATTAATATTTTATGGTCTTTGCTATAATTTGAAAAGCTTCCTGCATCTGAAAAGTATCAGAAGTATCAAGGTGGTTACAGATTCCCCACTAAAGATAAATTTTGACCAGATTTTAAGACAAGGAGACTTCATAAAAGCCTCTAAAGAAATTACTTTTCCCTAACATAGCAGAATGTTAAATACACTATAATAAATTTGGAATATGGTGCCTTAAAAATTGGATTAGATGGCTTTGGGGGATTTGGCATCTTGCAACTACAAAACAGTGAACCACATAGCAGGAATCTAATCACCTTAACTTTATTGATTTTAGTAGTGGAAATGTAGTTGGATATAGGGATCAGTAATGGCTTTTATTGGTTCCTCTCCCCCGCCCCAAGATAAAGACAGGCAGACAGGTATCCCAAGGTAAACCTTTTTATGAGTTTCAGGATCAAAAGTAAGACACCATGGTCAATAGAGTCCATTTTTGCTCAGTGTCTGTCTGAGAACTGAATAAAATCCCTCTTTTAAGTCAATAAAGACAACCTATGGAATATTTCCTAGCTTGTTTATTTTGTTTACAAAAGCAATTAATATGGCTGCCCTTCTTAAATAACTCTTATATAACTAATTTAAATAAACACAGTATGAAACACCACAAACAAAAACCAATTGTAAAATGAAGTAGTTGAGGGTCCCTATTTTGACAGTGTGAAAACAAAACACACATTCCAGGCTCCAAAAGCAACTTGATCTCAATGTGTGAGGGAAAAACCAAGTCTTCAAAGCTTTCTGGAAGGCCAGCAAAATTTGTAACATCCAAATCACAGGGGGAAGTAACAGAGAAGGTAGCTTTCTGAGTCCCACTGAGTAGTATTGTTTTATGCTGTTGAACTTCACATCTTATGTACATTCATCTGAGTCCAAAGGAGGGGTCAAATTGGGACAGAATTCCAAAGCAATGTAAGACCTGAGCCTCTTATACAACCATTGTTAATCTTACATACATGAACCTAAAAGTTGCAGAGTTCACAGTGTGATAGCACAACACATATACTTCCTTGGACATCCATGTGTAGACTGTAATCTTCTGTACAACTATTTCCCACTATCTCCCAATGACAATGGAAACTAGACTTTGGTTTTCTTTCCCGTTAAGTCTTTCATTGATTCCTCAAATCTTGTATATCTACAGAATAGATCGGTGAGAGTCAAGCTGTATTGACATGCAAGAATAACTTTAGAAAATAAGGCAACAAAACCCAATCCAGGAAACAGTAAAATACATTAGTTCTTGACTTACAACCACAATTGAGACCAGAATTTCTGTTGTTAAGTGAGATAGTGAGTAGTGGGTTAAGTAAGACAGTTGTTAAGTGAGCAATGCCCACTTTTACTATCTTTTTGTTATGTGAATCACTGTAGCTAAGTGAATCAAGCAGCCATTAAGCAAATCCAGCATCCCTTATTGATTTTGCTTCAAGCATTATAAATACAAGCTCAGTGTCAAATGCAGGATTGAAGCTTTAGGTTGCAATCCTGTACTTACCTGCAATTTTTTTCTGACAAACAGTATTTAGGATTGCCAAATCTGACCTCAGATGTTTAAAAATGACTTATGGAGAGTGGACATCAAATGGAAAGATGCTAACGATGCTGCCACAGATAGATTCATGGGAAGAAGGTTGCTGTCCAATGTGCTTCATACAAAAGGAACCAATGATGATAATGAAGTGCCATATTAAAGTGGCAATCGTATACTCAGCTATCTAGAATAAAGCGTCATTGTTACCCTACAATTTTTGCTTGTAGGATGTCAGACTGGGTAGGTTAATAATGCTGGGTAGGGTAAGAGATTTTAAGGAGCATTTCACTCCAGAAATTCAGCTTCCAAGTTGCCAAACCAAGCCTAATATTTACATGTATCCATTATATCCCACATGCTTAATTAAAGCAAATAAACGAAAATCCCATAAGCATTTTTTTCCATTTGTATTCGTACAAGGGTTAAACTGTGGTGGCTTTACTTTTATTTGAGTTTCCTTCCCCTTTTATTCAGACTTTGGCTTTCTCTCTCCTTCTCTTTCTCTTGGGAGAAACAAATGGACAGCTTTCCTCGGTAGAATTGTTCCTTCCATTACCATCGCAGCAGAATACATCTGAGACTATAATAACTCAGTGATGAAATACAAAATGTCGCAATGCCATCTCCCTTAAAGTGAACTGAGATTTTGTTATGCCATTTTAGATGCACTAATAGCTCCTAAAGTCCCGTAGAGTACCGTAATGTGAATTTAATGAGCTGATAGCATATAAATGACAGTAGTGAGTGGGTGAAGGTGACATAACCTTTTCTCTTCCATTTGATGTTTGTCTTTGAAAAAATACAGACCTTACCAAAATATACTACATTATTACTAAGTGTTGCATCTTTTAGCAGAGAGGTTCACCGTTTTCCCTCTTACTCTTTTAACTATCCCCCCCACTTCCTTATGATATGATGTAAAGACATGGAACAGTTTATCAACATTTTTATTCTTTTTTTAACATTAAAACAACACAAGGAATTGGAATTCCTCTACCCCCATGCAGTCTTCTTTTCTTTATTGCCAAATTCATGTTCATTTCATGGAATGTGCACCAGTGACAACTGCTTATTTTCAGCACTTGTACTCCTTCCAATGTTATTTTTATTAATATGTCATCATAAAAATAAAATGGTGTGAATTGTACTGAAACCATGTACTTCCATGTCCTGCGTGCAATTGATTTTTCCTACCAATGATAGTCTGCCTACTGGTTTTTCTTTGTCATTAAAAAACTCCTGCCATTTAAAACTGGTAACATTGTTTGACTGATTCAATGAATCGGATGGTTGTTTTGTAAATCTCTATCACCTTCATCTAGTAATCAAACAGAACTAGGTCCCACAATGACACAACTAGAGGTGGAATCCAAGAGGAGGAGACAGGACAAATAATCTGAGAAGATTGAAATGCATACCAGGGACAAATTTCTTACAGTGTCTTAAAAAGAAAAGTTTATCAGAGCTTACAGGGTGTGGAAGGCAATATAATACATGAGCCTCATTCCTATTATTGGTTTCAAGGAACAAAGGAGACCAAAAAACAGCCAGGATGAAAATTGTGAAATAATTCATTTTGAAGCTGATACAATTTACATAAAAATAAGGTTCCTATTTGGGGACCAGAGCCACATAGAAAACTTCTTTGCATCCACCATTATATTTTCAAGTAACCATCCAGAAATCAAGAAGCCTTTAGTGGTTGCCTCAGATGTAAATTTCATATTGAATATCTTCTGATGCTTGTTGTGAGAAAATCAAAAGGTGTTTTGAAGGTAATATTATCCATCTTTGTGCAGTTTTGCACCTGGGTTTTGAGATAGTATCTCTTTAAAAGGTCCAGTGTATAATTTACTTCAGTTAGAGCAATTTTTGAGAGCTCAGCACCCAGACAAAATGCTTGTAGTTTTCTGGCCTGTATTAATTTGACCTTTGCCTATTCTGGTTTATTGAAGCTAATTAAGATGAGGATATTTGGTTGATCCAAAGAATGATATGTGCATTTTTTATGCCATGGAAGCAATAATGCATTCATTCCTGAAAAAGAAAACCTTCCTTCATTGCACAGTCTTATGTCAATACTTTTTGGCAGGACAAGTTGAAGAAATCAGTATCTGTACAATTTTAGGTGTTTACGAATTATTGTGATCCTATTTCAGTCTGGGTTGAGGATATGAATTAGCCTGGTCTTCCTGATGAATAAGTTATATGAGGAAGAAGCATAGAAAATTTTCCTTTGGACTCTGAATTTCTCAGAGGAGTTTAGTGCCACTGGCATTCTGAAACATCTTAATAAACATCTGAAGTCATGCTCTACAGTAGTTCTAGTTTTCTTTGCCAGGATCATTTTAGTCAGTAATATTAGATGACTATTTCTTACCACTTGAGAAGGTTAAAAATGGAACAATTCAAAGCACTATCTTATCCTCAGTGCTCTATAGAAATCTGCTGAGGTAATGATTAGGAGATCTGGAGGCAAAATGTGAACATTATGCTAATGATGAACAGCAATTTTAAGAAAAGAAACAAATTAATTAATTTAGGATTATTTAGATCATATTTACATCCCTTCCTTCTTTTGTGGAGCTTAAGTTTGCTTTCATAGTATTACCCCATTTTGTCCTCATTACTATGCTTTGAGTTTTGAGTGTGATATAATAAAGCTGGAATTTGAATGGAAATTTGTATCTAAATTTTATCCAACCTCTATATTCTGGGTCACTTGTGGAGAATTTCCTTTGTGGTACAGTCGAGAAATGATTCCAAAAGTTAGTTATTTATAATTATTTATGTATTTCTATACGTTCTATTTCAGAGAGGTCTATACAGTTTAGAAGAGAATTTCAAAAGAGTGAGGGAGCATTAAAAACCAGCACAATAAAGCCAGAAATGCTTAAAAATTGAACAAAGTTTTTTTTGTTTTTAAAAAATACTGTTTGGAATAGTGCTTAAAAGCAACTGGTAATATGAGGTGGGGCATAACTTCTCATCCTGCCATAGACACTAAGCCAGCTAGGTGACCTTGGGCTAATCATTCTCTCTCAACTTTAGGATGAAGGCACTCCCCAAAAATGTTGCAAGAAATTATCCTGTCCAGACAATTGCATCCTTCCCACTCACTGCCTAAAACCACTATATCAGTGCATCTAAAAGATAGTTTGGTCCTGGAGTAGATGTTATCCTATAAAAGCCTTAGTGACCAAGAGTCAGTTTGGTATAGTAGTTAAGACATCAGGCTAGAAACCAGGAGACAGTGTGTTTTAGTCCCACCATAGGCACAGAGCTAGCTGGAGGACCTTGAACCAGTCACTCTTTCTCCTAACCATGCGAAACAAGCAAGGGCAAACCACTCCTGAAATCCTGTCAAGAAAACTGCAGGGACTTCTCCAGGCAATTGCCAGAATTCAAGACTGACTTGAAGGGACCCTATCCCCCCATTGAATAAGCAAAATGATACTTATGTTACCATCTTTCAGAAACCTTATGAAGTTATCGTTAAAGAAGATAGCATGAAGATTAGCAGAGCATTTCTTATAAGTGAGTGGCATAATTGAATGTTGTTATTGATAAAGGCCCTACTGATGGACACCATACCAATAGTGCCACAAGATGGCTGACAGAGAACAGATGACTACAAGGTATAGCCATCAATAATCGTGTTAGATCCATATAAGGATCTGGGAGGGGATTCCCAAGAGTGGGAAATCCCTGGAACAGGATTGGCAACGTGCCAAGTTTAAACGGACTATAAAGAGCACGGCTGGCGTGGCCAACGCTCAGTTCTACTGACTACACTGTAACCTAATAAAGTATCATTCAGAGCTACCTTGTCTCACCCCTACGAACCCTTCATCTGCAGCTACAACACTGGTGACGAAGAGGGCTATGAGACAACAGACAGGAAGCAAACGATAAACGAGAACGCAGCCACAGCGTGACAACCTACAGACCGCAGCAGCGTGAAAATTCAAATTGGCGCTAGCTCAGAGGGACGATTGCGAGTGAAGATGGCCACTAACATCCTGGGACAGACTCCATTCGACCCAACCTTCGGTCCAGAAGTGGAAAACTGGGAAGAATATATGGAGCGGTACAACTGCTACCTGGAGGC
Organism: Pareas carinatus; assembly: GCA_032468095.1. Classification (NCBI taxonomy): domain Eukaryota; kingdom Metazoa; phylum Chordata; class Lepidosauria; order Squamata; family Pareidae; genus Pareas; species Pareas carinatus. The sequence continues at coordinate 541,083 of JANHFO010000506.1, forward strand.
AAATGAACTCTTAAACCTGCCTGATAAAATCATGAGGAATCTTTTCCTAAGCCACTGCGGGCAAGCAGCATTCCGCGCGGCAAGAGCCATAGCTGCCCCGCAACCGGCCAACACCATTCCCTGGCCAGAGATGATCGCAAGTCTTAAAAAGCACTTCATGCCACCACCAGCCAAGCTAGTCAAGAGATTCAAGCTGAGACACAGAAAGCAAAAAGCCGCCGAATCGATGAGTGTCTACATGGAAACCCTGAGGGCGATTGTAGTGAATTGTGAATTCGCTGACATCAAGGAGGCCATTCTACATCAATTTGTCTATGGTCTCAAAGACAAAAGCCTTAAATGCTGCTTGATGACCAATCCAAAAATCACGCTAGTCGTAGCAGTCAACGAAGCATGAACTGCTGAAAAATCAGCCACAGCAAATGGTCAAAATCCCCGAGGACGATGATCAAAAGCCGGGGAAAACTGTTCAACAGAGTCCACAGAAACACAGACTCAGAATCATCCTCGGAATACAGCGAGGACGAAGGGGTCAACAAGACATTCAGACGTCGGGAAGACACCAGACCAAAGTGCCCTGGCTGCGGCAGAGCGCACACCAAGGCAGCCTGCCCATTTAAGGATGCCCAGTGTCACAACTGCAGAAAGAAGGAACACATTGGTCGAGTTTGCAGGGCATGCAATCAATCTCCATGCTCGACCAGCAGAAAGCAACATGCTGACCATAGCAGCGCCCCCCCGGTGGACATCGTCCAAGAGCAAAGCCGACCAGCGCAAGAGCTACAACAGATTGGTGGACACTAACCACACTTCCGCATCCACAAACAGCAATGACACCACAAACAAGAAGATAATGACCACCGTCTGCATTTACGGCCAACCCTGCAAGATGGAGATAGATTTGGGATCTGGAGTCTCAATAATCACCTGGTCAAACCTTAAAGCACTCCGACCCGACTTGCAACAAGAGGACATCACACACGCCAAACTCTCACTCGCTGACTACCAGGGAAACAACATCCCTGTCCTTTGACGCATCATTGTTCCAGTACAGTACCATGACTTCAACAAGACTCTACCCATATTCATGGTCAAGAGGAGACTGCAGACACTCCTGGGACTAGACTGGTTTGGGGCTTTGGGGCTGGGGGTCATGGGAGTCCATGTGATACAGATGCAAGGTATCAACAGCCTCTTCCAGAAGTTTATGGACATCTTCAGTTCAGACCTGGGCAAGTATACGAAGACCCCTATATCATTTGCCCTAAACCCAGCAGTAAATCCCATCTGCCTTAAAGCGCACAGAGTTCCCTTCACACTAAAACCAAAGGTGGAAGCAGAACTAGATAAGCTAATCCAACAAGGTATCCTAGAATCGGTAGACCATGCTAAATGGGAAGCCCCAATAGTTACCCCGCTTAAAAGTGACGGGTCCATCAGTATTTGCACCGACTACAAAAGCACTTTAAACAAGGCATTGCAGCCAAGCACCTATCCAATCCCTGTTGTCCAGCATCTGCTATACTTCCTGGGACCAGGAAATTTTTTTCGTGAAATTAGACGTGGCACAAGCATATCAACAGCTCCTAGTGGATGCTAAGACCACAGATGCATAGACCATAGTAACGCACAAAGGTGCGTTCAGGTGCAACCATCTCCAGCTTGGGGTCAGTGTAGCACCGGGAATTTTCCAGAGCATCATGGAAAGACTGCTCCAGGGAATCCCAGGAACGGTGCCATACTTTGACGATATGCTAGTAACAGCACGCGATGAGAGGCAGCTAATAGCTAGACTAAGGAAAATCCTAATACAATTCAGGAAGGCAGGATTACACCTCAAACATGACAAATGCACCATAGGAGCAAAGGAAGTCAATTTCTTGGGATATAAAATAGATGGGGAGGGAATACACCCCACAGCAGATAAGGTCAGCGTGATTAGGGAAGCCCCCACACCTGCAAACAGAACACAGCTCCAAGCATTCCTGGGCCTGGTGAACTTTTACAACACCTTTCTAAAGAGCAAGGCTACAGTCGCAGAACCCCTACACAAAGCATTTCCCATGTCTTAGGGAGCAAAGCACCCTGGGTATGGGGGGAAAGAGAGGAAAGAGCATTCCTGGGGGTCAAACAACTCCTCTCAGAGGACACATTCCTCATGAGATACAATACTACCTTCCCAGTACTGCTCATATATGATGCATCTCCTTTTGGAGTGTGAACCGTCCTCAGCCATAAGCTGCCCAATGGGGATGAAGCCCTCATCGCCGTCTACTCAAGGACACTCATAAAACCGGAGCGGAACTATAGTCAGCTGGACAAAGAAGCCCTAGCCTTAATAGCGGGAATCAAGCGATTCCATGAATACCTATTTGGCAGCCACTTTACCTTAGTGACAGATCACAAGCCGTTGCTAGGAATAATAACAGGGGATAAGCCCACCCCACAGGCACTCTCCCCATGGATGAAACGGTAGACCATAACCTTGGCAGCGTACAACTACATGCTGATCCACCGACCAGGCTCACAGCTGGCCCACGCCGACGCCCTGACTATTGCCCCTTACCAATGACAGAGAACGAAGGGGACATCGAGGATACCGTCCTCCTAATTGACTGTGACCAACAGGGCCTAATCACCTCCAAGGAGGTGGCAGAACAAACGGTCCGGGGCCCAGTGGTCAGAAAAGTCCTCACCTGGACTCTGAGGGGGAGGCCAGAGTGTTCCTTATGGAGCAAGCTCAAACATTATGAGAATAAGAGGGAAGAATTAACAGCACACAAGGGGTGCCTGTACGGGGGGATAGGGTGGTCATCCCCAGAAGCCTACAGGAAGGCGTTCTGAAAACCTTACACAGGGGTCACCCGGGGATGGTCAGGATGAAGAGGTTCACCTGGAGCTATGTGTGGTGGCCCGGGACATCCAACACTGTGTTGGCACCTGCCAACCCTGCCAACAGTCATGAGTGGCTCCCCCAAGGTCCCCCACACACAGCTGGGAACCCCCCCCCCAGAGGCCCCTGGGCTCAAGGCTGCTCATTGATCTAGCCGCACCATTTTTAGGGCACATATTTTTAGTGGTTGTGGATGCCCACTCAAAGTGGCTGGAAATAGCCACAATGAGTTCCACAACATCCCAAGAAGTAATTAAGACACTCAGGGGCCTGTTCGCCACCCACGGCCTACCGGATGTATTGTTGTCCGATAATGGACCCCAATTCACCCACGCCCCTTTCAAGGAGTACCTGACCAATCTGGGCATCAGACACGTACTCTCAGCCCCAGGAAAAGCAAGGACGAACGGCCAGGCTGAACGCATAGTTCGGTCGGCCAATGAAGCCCTTAGCAAAATTCAGCAGGGAGACTGGCAAACGAGGGTCGATGAGTTCCTCGTTTGGCAGCATGTTACCCCCTGTAAGACAACAGGCAGGAGTCCGGCCAAATTACTCATGGGGCATAAACTACGGTCAGTCTTGGACAGACTAAACCTGTGGTACGCCCCCCACATTAGTCAAAACGAACCCCCCAACAACACGCTCATTCAACAAGAGGGACCCGGTGTTTGCCCTAAACCTTGCATGCGGCCCCCGGTGGTAGAAAGGGGAAATTACAAAAATAACAGGCCCAAAATCGTATATAGTAACACTGGGCGACGGCTGAGTGTGGAGGCAGCACGTTGACCAACTTAGAAGGCGGACCACACCGAGATCCACCCAGGGGAATACCCCACAAGCCAACACTAATGTTAGGGTTATCCTTTCCCAAGTCAAGTGAAGCAGAACCCCAGAGCGAAGATCCAGCATTGACGCAGGAAAGGGCGTTACCTGAGGGCCTCCCATTGCCTCTCGGAGAGACACGGGAGACTCCCCTGAGCACACCCACCTCCGCTGCCGATGCCAAACCGACTGTACTGCGCAGGTCCGGGTGGGCTTTAAAAACCCCAGCCTATTTGCATAATTACATATGCAAATAGGGAAGAACAGCCTGCTGGGAGGGAAGGGGTGTTAGATCCATATAAGGATCTGGGAGGGGGTTCCCAAGAGTGGGATATCCCTGGAACAGGATTGGCAGCACGCCAAGTTTAAATGGACTATAAAGAGCACAGCCGGCATGGCCAACGCTCAGTTCTACTAGCTACATTGTAACCTAATAAAGTATCATTCAGAGTTACCTTGTCTCGTCTCTACGAACCCTTCATCTGCGGCTACAACAAATCTCACATCTTCATTCCTCTAATATGATATGATCTCTGCTTCTCTATGCCTTCAGACCCCTCTTCAACCCTGCTGATGACAGTTTCCATTTCCATCTTTACTCTCAACATTTTAGCAAGGCAGTCATACCTGGTTTTGATAAAATTCTTATATCCTACTCAGTAGAATATGATGTCCCAAATTCTGACTACATCTGAAGAATCCACTTATGATTAATTGAACGATGCCTCACGGGAGACAGGAAACACAGTCTCCTGTGAGTCTCTTTGGAGATTCTCAGTCATCCAGGTCATGATTGTCTCAAAGGTGCTATTTCAAAGGACAACTAGACTTTCTTTGTTTCTTTGTCTTGAAGACATTTTTCTTCTCATGCAAAGAACTTCATCGGTTCTGGCAGGATGATGGGGAGGATGGAAGATCTTCAAGGAAAAACAAAGAGGGTTCAGTTGCATTTTGAAAAAGCACCTTTGAGACAGTCTCCTGTGAGGGAAATGTTGGAGGCCATGTCTTCCAGAGTCCGAAGTGACTCTCCTTCTCAATTTAGACAGCAAAGCAAGCAGTTGAGGCTAAGAGCTGGCTACTGAATAATGAACATTATTATTTAAACCTTGTGCCTTTCTTAGTTCAACAAAAAGTACTCAATTTAATAAAAGAAGCACAAGCTTCTGTTTAGTGACTAAAACATAATAATTGATTGTGATCAAATATAGTAAATTTATTTTGTTTTCTATAATGCTCACATTTTTGGAAACACAAGAACATTCTGCCCAATTTGCAGAGCTGGGCACACTATTTTTCCTAATTTTCTTCAATATACACTTTATAATATGCATTGAGGTACATATTTTTCATAAGAGGATTGCAGCACAAAATTCAGAGAAGTGCTAAAGCTGAAAGATAATTGTGGTTCAATTAACATACAATTTTGGGCAGTTCAAATTAGATCTGTTTATAGTAAAATACAACCAAAACAAATTTAGGCTCTGCGCTAGTTAGGAGTCATTGAACAAACAACAATAATCACAATAAAACACCTTCTGTCTTTTGGAAAGTTAAGATTTTGGAAACAGATAAAACTTGGTTTCAAAACACTTTCTGTTGCCCAGTGACAACACAAAACATATCACATATGCTTAACAACCAGCTTGTACATATTTTGTCTTTCCAAGGTTTCTAGGATTTATCAAGCGTAATGATGCATTGCAATATCAGAGGGGATTTCCAGCAGGGACAAATGATGGTGTCTTTCCATCAGCATTTCCCATGTCCTTAACAACAACAAAATAAACCACCAAAATGTTTCACATTGTTGTATGATGGAGTAAAGACAAACAGTGCCCAGAATTCTTTTTATCGCAAGTTATGAAATGTTTACATTGGTGCTTTCTAATCACCTTTCCTGGAGGAGAAGTTTGTGGTGCAATACAAAACAAATAGTCCTACAAATTCCAATATTGCACTCATGCAATTTACCATTTTGTTCTTCCTTCCAGCCCTTCCATTTCATCCTCCATCCAGAAAATATTCAACAGTACTAATTTGGAGGGTGTGCAAGCAGCTACAGAGAGAATGCACAAAATACCGGTTTTGCTGAAGGAAGAAATTATCTCTGGGAAAGTGAACTCTTGTATTCTATCCTTATTTTTAAGTGCAGATCATGCCCTTATCAAATGATCTAAAGCAGTGTGTAATCAATGGCAAGCTGGTAAAATCAAAATAAGTACAAATGAAGAATGGTTGCAGGAATTGAGTATCTAGTCTGATTAAAAGAAGGACAAGGGGTGACATGATAGCAGTGTTCCAATATTAGTGGAGCTTCCACAAAGAAGAGGGAGGTCAACCTATACTTTAAAGTACCTGAAGGCAGGACAAGAAACAATGGGTGGAAACTCAAAGGCGCTTTTTGTAAAGAACAGTCCAGTTGCCTTTTGAAAAAGCACATTTGAGTCAACAATGACATGAATAACTGAGACACTCCACAGACAATGGATAGAAACTAATTAAGGAGAGATCCAACTTAGAATGAAGGAGAGATTTCCTGACAGTGAGAACAATTAATCAGTAGAATGACTAGCTTCCAGAAGTTGAGGATACTCCATCACTAGAGGTGTTTCAAGAAGAGATTGGACAGCCATTTGCCTAAAATGGTATAAAGTCTCCTGCTTGAGCCGGCTGTTGAATTAAAAGATCTCCAAGGTCCCTTCCAATTCTGTTCTATAAATTAAGCATAAAATAATATTGAAATTGTTTGGATTAAAATTAGAGTGTACAAATAATGTGATGTTACTAACTACTAACTTCCATATTGGGACAAAGAAACTGAATTTTAATCCAGAACAATGATTGATTTTCTGTTGTTGGGAAGTGGTTAAACCAGATGGAGGTTTGCAACTTGTTTTAGATTAGATTGTATTCTCTCTGAAGAATCAAGCTATGGCATCCAGATGTGATCTTAAATCTAGAGGAAAACTGCCATCCAATTCTTTTTTTCAGAACACCTCTCTATCTTCTGGACCCAGAGGTTTTGCCCTATATCTTTGTTTTTGGTTCTTCTCTCACATATATGTCCTCATCTTTCTTTATTCCACACTTACAGGCAGATTTTTAATCTGACCAGTCAGGTAATGATCTCTTTTTTGGCAGAATAACTGGCTTATTTTCTACTGGAATGTTTCAGAGGTTTCAGTTGGGGATATAGTTCCTACTTAGCCACCCACCCATATAATTCCATACTTTCCCCATTCAGTTCTTCATGAGAAAATTGATAGTTAGTGACTGGAGAGTGATTCAGGTGGAGTGCTACAGACATAACACTAAATATAATGTAGCAGCTGTCAGACTCAACCAATGCAATAGATATTTCCTGGGGCTGATGTTCCTCTAGCAAGCATTTTTAAAAAAAAAATCTTGTTCATATGCAAACTTTGCTTTGGGTGTATTATTTCCCAATTTTGTCAAGGCCAGATAGACTGTGCTTCAAGGGGGAATGCACCTTGAGCTGAAGATAAACTCAATTGTAGGTGTAAATTATGCACATTGCCCTTCTATAACAACACTGAGAATTCTAAGATAAAGATTTTTAAAAACTACCATTTTTCTGAGGGAAATATGTATCTTAGAAAATACAAATGGAGTGTTAAATTTGGTATGGTCTGCCTGATTACAAATTACAGTCCTTAAGAATCATTTTCAAGTGGAAATTAAACAAGGACAAAAAGACTGGTTTTAGCAGGCAGTGCTGTAGGCATGAATTGACATTACTGACTGAGCTTAACAGATTTTCAGAAACCAGAAGTAAGGCTAAAATTACATGAGAGACCCATACCTCTTCTTCCCTTTAGATATATATTCCTATAACGATCTAAAAAATTACTTGCAGGGTGTGTGTGTGAGAGAGAAACAGGAAACTGAAATGTATTGTTTTAGAAACCTGGTGATAACCAACGTAATGAAGTGAAGTTCTACACAGGACCTCAGCATTTTCCTGACCTTTGTCAATTTGCTCCCCTGCTCTGCCAATGTCAGAAATATCACAGAGAGGGGTATACTCTATTAGGAGGACTCACCTACGACACTTTCCTTTGTCCAATATTACAGTTTACCTTCAACCTTATCTTCATAGCCCATTTCATCTCATGGTTTTGATTCACTTTTCAGTCAACAGCACTATAAGAGGAAAAAGTTCCTAGCAATTTCAAAAAGCAAGTGCAATTTCACTAAGAGAGAGATGGCTTTGAGGAACAAGTCTTTTGTTTTTCTGTTTTGCTTTTTGCTTAAAAAAAGAAAACATCAAAAGAAAGAAAAACAGCAGAGCTGACAAGCAATTTGTAGAGAGCACGACACATTTTGTACACATCGCAGGAAGGTTTATTAGTTTAAAAAGAAAAAAATGATTGGTTGGATCACTCACACAATTAAAGTTTACCAAGCATAAGGAAAAAGAAAAAAATGTGTGTAAAGTTATGGGTGACTGTATAGTCACATGGTTGAGTTGGGTGGCTATAGAAATTGAATGAATGAATGAATGAATGAATGAATGAATGAATGAATGAATGAATGAATGAATGAATGAATGAATGGCCTCAGTTTCTCAAAAACCAAATTTCCCCCAGGGAGATTCCCTCATTAACTTATCTATGATATCAGAATATTTGTATTATTATTCACTTAAATGATGTTAAATTTGCTTCATATTTACCTTCCTTTTAATTTAAATGATCTTTTCCTCCCTTGCTTGATGCTGAGGTGCAGGGTAGCCTTTGTGCATCTGTCTGAACTGAGTAGAGAGTTGAATGTTTAAAATTCCATTTAGTTCCTCTTTCAGTTCTTCAACCTATCAATGACCTGAGAGATGGCAGTATTAAAAATGCAGATTCTTTTCTATAAACTTTTTTTTACTCATTTGGATTGAGTAACAGCCAACTCTCTGGTTTCTCTTTTAGCAGTTCACAAAAAGGAAACAGGATCACAAAAATGAAGCAAGGAGAACCAAAATTTGATTTAATGTAATCACAATTAAACAACTTAACACCATCCAACATTCAGGCATAGTTTCCCTTCTGTCACCCCAAAAATTATATTTGGGCTATAACTTTTGGAGACAGTTGAGACCACAACCAAAATTTTGGGGAGATACAAGCTATTTTGGATTCCCAGATTCTGTGCATCTGTTTTATAAAAACAATTGTTAGAAATTCTGTTTATATATAGCACCACAGATCAAACAAAGTGTACAGTCAGCATGTGCTTTACTGCTTAACTCTTTAACTGTAACAGGAAACAGGAAACTCTACTTAAAACAAAAGAATATAGAATATATACCCTAGATCCAAACTTTTAAACACTGCCATCTACTCACTGAATACCACTGTAGCTGTTGTACAAAAATGCATTCCAACAACAATGCTTTTGTCTATCAATGCCCTTTCAATGAATATAGATCTTATCTGTTTAAGATACTTAGGATATAGTTTTACGATCCCCACTGCAATATTAAGCTATCATAGAATTGATTCATTTTATACTAATCTCACTTCTCCTGTCTTTTGATCTCAGTTGTCCAGCACCCAAAATAATGCCTAAATGTATAATTTGCAGTTTTGAATGGTGGTAAGAATTTTATTTATTTTTTAAAACAAACAAATTTGGGAAGAAAATAAGAAAAAGAAAGAAGAATTTGTGCTCCTTTCTTCTTCTGAATGCCTTATTTAGTGTAAAATATGTTAAAGGTGAAATTCAGCTTCAGGTTGATCCCAGATCAAATTGGTTTGATTTGGACAAATTGAGGAACTGTTTGGATTGAAGCAGGATTTAATCAAAGGTGGTTTCCTCCAAAATAGGTTGCATTCCAAATTTTCTGATGATGCTTTCCTTAGCAAAAGACATATATGTAGTGGGAGGGGGAAAGAAGGGAATAAAAGGAGGCGGTTTTGTCGGGAAATGGAGGAGAGACAAGGAGTTAAAGAGAGAGGATCTTAGGGTTGTGAGGGTTGGATGAGGCAGGCATGAGAAAAAGATAGAGAAAGCAGCCTGAGGGGAAAATGAAGAAAGAGGCTTGAGGAAACAGTAGGTAAAGAGACCTGAGGAAAAGATAGAGAAAGAGGGCTGAGTAAAAAGTAGAGAAAGAGGGCTGAAAAAATGGTAGAGAAAGAGGGCTGAGGAAAAAGTAGAAAAAGAGGGCTGAAGAAATGGTAGAGAAAGAAGGCTGAGGGGAAAGTGAAGAGAGAGACCTGAGGAACAGGTAGAGAAAGAAGCCTGAGAGGAAAAATAGAGAAAGTAGGAGGAGGAAGGAGAAAGAGATCAAGAGAAAGGGAGGCAGGCAGGGGAATAGATGAAGGAGGAGAGATGGTAAAAGGAGAGACTAGCAAGCAACAGGAGAAGACAGAGAGAGAGAGGAAGAAGGGCGAGTGGGACTATATGACTACCACCCCACCATGTGACCTGCCAGCTGGAAGGAGACTGCACAAAGGACCAGCTGGAATGACAAGACTGAAGAATCCAGCTGACCCAGGCAAGTGGAGATGTCTGTGTGAGGGACAGTGTGGACTGGCAGCCATAATGATGGACAGTCCAGGGGAAAGCACCTGGTCGGCTGGAAAAGAAAAGCAAGGGAACCCAAATCCAGCAACCCTTTCGGGCACAGTGCTACATATAATTTTGAAGACCACAGAGTTTTGATATATTTCTTCTCAAATTGTCATATAAAGATAGTCATATAAAGATAAATCTACTAATTTGAAACTTGCCAAACCTGAATCTATCATAAAAGAAAGCTTTGCCTCAAAATATCAACCTCTTCATATTAAAACATTTGCAACTGTATATCTGCTGTTGCACGTTCCTGTAATAAATACTCCATTCTTTTACTGTTGTTGGTTGTAAGTGATTCTGAAACAGATCAGATAAGGATTAAACTTAAAACACGCTGTTTATCAAGTTTAGTGAAACAACTCAGCTTTACAGATCTTAGTTCTAAGTCTGACTCCTGGGAATTTATCCATCTGTAGTTAGGAGGATTGCAAGTATAGTTCTATTACAATTATATACAAATGAGTCCCAGTGATAATAATGATTCTCAATACAAGCTGTGCTTGTACAAAATTGGAAACTTTATATATGAATACCAACTGTTGTGTTTTATCTGGTTTTTAAGTGAGAGTCGGCCAACTTCCATACTGTATTAAAAATTTACCTCTAGGTCATCAGCACCTATATATAGTTACACAACATATTTTCCCGAGAAGTAAAAAAAAGTTTTCTTATTGTGCATTATTTGTTTTCTTTTTCCTCAGCAGGGTTTGCTGATGCTAATGGATTCACAGCAGTACCCCCTACCTCGATTATTACAGGTCTAATTCAGTCATTAACATTTCATTAAGGGAGTAGCCTTCTAGCTACTTCCATGCCAGTCTAGGTATTGATGAGCTCCAAAGTCCAGGAAACTGATTGTTAAGATGGTTACACATGGAACAGTGGCTAAATGGGGAGAGGAAAAAAAATCTCTTTGGTCTCTTTTGGTAAACCTATTTGATATTTTTATGGGGAGGTTGCATTTATATTGGAAGCAGGACATTTTAATACTGGAAAGGGTATAAATCAAAGGGCTCTGCCCAGGACAGATGATTTATAAGAGAAGGGTGTACTGACCTATCACAAGCCATACGGAATATTGCCAATCTGCCATCCTAATAGCCTATGTTCGCTTTTTTCCCCATTACTTCATTGTCCCCAAAGTGTGAAAACATGAATTTAAAGGTGCAGCTAAAGGCTCTTTTTTTTTCAACCACAGACACAAGTGAGTAACAGATCTTCCTTCCTTCCAAAGTGTTCTCCTAATATCCCAGATGACTCAGCAGGCGTAATGAAGAAAGAAATAATTTCCCTGTGTTGATCCATTCCTCATCAGCATGATCACCCTATAATTTTCCAATGTTGGAGCTTACCAGGCTAATATTAAGAATGTCCACAAAACAGATACAGCATTGCAAAACAGGTTTGTAAATTGAGTAAAACCATTCTCAATATGTCTGAGCATATCAATATTCAATTGGGACAAAATCTGTAGGGATCTTACAGAATGAGTAAAGCAAAA
>JANHFO010000506.1:571795-581915 GCA_032468095.1 Pareas carinatus
GATGGAGATGGAGATGGAGATGGAGATGGAGGTGTATGTGTATGTGTATGTGTTTATTATATAATCATCCAGCATGTAAGTTAAAGCTGCTATATTAATTCCAGACCTCATTTGAGACATCAAACTATCATTCCTTAAAAACTTAATAATATAGCCATATTAAAACAGCCCTGGAATGTAAAGGAAAAAAATGGGAGACAGTGGTTTTGTTCTTTATGATAGTGATACTCATATGAATACCTATCTGATTTTGGATATAAATAACACAGAAAATTATAATTTTAAATGTAGAGAGTATAGATGAAGCAGCGAGTAACTTTATAATGTATATTTGTGAACAGGACGAATCAAAGCTAGTGGTATAGAAATCTATTGATTGTAGTTTTGCAGAATCTTCATGAACAAAATATTAACTGCTTCTACCAGTTTTACATTATGCAAGGGATTTTTTTCTTTACCCACACAGTTGATTAGCTGAGCCCATTGAAAACTCCTACATTATTGCCATCCATAAGAGTTTGTAAGCATAGATATATAGTTTCCAAGAGCCACAGAACAAAATCTAAATGATACTTATAACATCAGCTGTTTTTTTCCGTTCTTCATAATATCAAATCATACAGCAAATGGCAGAGTGTCAGAACAGAACAGAATAACACAGTTGGAAGGGACATCAGAGGTCTTATAGTCTAACCGCTTGCTCAAGCAGGAGACCCTCTATTATTTCAGACAGGTGACTACCCAGTTTCTTCTTAAATATCTCCAGTGATGAAGCACTTATTACTTTTGAAGGCAAGTTGTTCCACTGATTAATTGACTTCACTGTTAGAAAGTTTCTTGTTAACTCCAGATTGCCTCTCTCGTTGATTGGTTTCCATCCATTGTTTCTTGTCTTGCCTTCCGATGTTTTCGAGAATAGCTTGATTCCTTCTTCTTTGTGGCAGCCTCTCAAATATTGGACCACTGCTATCATGTCACCCCTGGTCCTTCTTTTCATTAGACTAGACATACCCAATTTCTGCAAGATATGTCCACCAATTCAAAAACATCTTAGAGCCTCCTTGGGATGTTGTGAAATTTTAAAATATCTTTACTTATTTCTTTTCTTCTCCTTTGTGGCCTTTTTTATTCTGAAGCAGGTTTGAGTTTGTGGGAAAGTGAATTGTTAGCATGTGTGCCTTTTTAGTGCCTGGCTAAGCTTTTCACACCGCAAGTTGCACAAACTGGGAGGACTCCTCAGATTGCTATCAAAAAGGCTTGCTGATTTGCTTGGATTAGCTTGGTTCAAATGATCTTGACTATGATTTGCATTTTGTTAGACTCTGGCACAGGGCTTCAGGTTGCATATTCTGAAATCAATAAATACTAGCCTGCAATAATTGTAATGCCTGTATTATTTTTTCTTAGTTGCCAACACAACAAAGCATAGTGATATTTCACATAATTTCCCTTATTGGTGGCTTGTTAGCTGGCAACAGATATTACTATTTCTTCCAAAAATTATGTTAGATAAATTCTGGGAAACTTTCATGAGTCAGGAAAAAACCAACCCAAAACAGAATTTTAAAAAAGTCAAGTCAATATATTAACCAATAAATCACCATGGCACAAGAACAGAGCAGAATTTGACTGCTATGTTCCTGTAACTGTAAATTGTCCCAGTTCATAAATTCTGGATTTGAATCTGTCACCTATATTTAAGGGAAGAATTAATACTGAAGTAGGTCCTAGAACATGATCACAAAAGTATCTTTCTATGTACACATTTCAGAAGAAAAACAGAAAATTTGCGACTGTCTTTTCATTAGATTTACTTTTCACAATATGAGATAGACTTGCAACTTTTAAAAAAAGCTAAGCTAAAGGATCTCATTAAACCAAGAAAATTGCCTTGTGTACACAAAGTTGCTTTAAAAGGAGTTTCCTGATGATGCTTTTTATAAATTATAAAGAATAAATCTCAACCAGCCAAAAGACATTTAATAAAAAATGCCATGGCCTTTATGCGGGTGTGGATTGCATATTTTACATGCAATTTATACTGCAGTTTCTCTTCATTAACCACGTCTCACAGATTTCTCAAAGCGATGGCATGAATATTATTAACATGTGTTAAAAATGTGTTTAAAATAACGTATAAAGCTTTATGATTAAAGCAAAAGTTTAGGCACAGTGAACAAGTCTGGGTATGTATTCTACCGTGCTTTGTGCATACATATTTAACATCTATATGGATGTGCTGCATCAGATCTGTCTGGATCTACTCAGTTATATATTGCTTTTGGATGAATGTTGTAATTAAATTGAACTAGACCTTAACAAGCAGAAGCCATTCATAATTTCTGCTCATTTGAGTCATATACATGGCAGCTAATATCGAAGAAGAGAGACGTTTCTTCTGTTGGCTTTTTAATGCAAACTTCTCAATTTTGTACTTCCTGCATTATAGACAAAAGAGGGTATGCTGCTATGGACACTTATCAAAAGGCGGGGTTTATTTATTAACCCTGCAAGTCCTTGGTAAGAATGGGGCCTGGTGCTGTTGTGCCGTTAACAACACCCTTTGGCCGGCTCTGCCCACAACAACCACCCTGCAAGATGAGTTGAGCTGAGACAGAATGACTGGCCCAAAGTCACCCAGCTGCCTTTCATGGCTAAGACAGAACTAGAACTCATGGTCTCCCATTTTATGCCCTGGTGGCTTAACCACAATGAGATCATTAACATAAAGTATTGGTGTATTCATAGGTAATGTTCATAAACCAGATTATATTAATGAATATATTCAGAAAAGTGCATATTCATTTTCATTTGTTTTTATCCGCCTTTTCATATTTTATAAATAATTCAAGGTGGTGAACGCACCTAACAAGCCTTCCTCTTCTTATTATTCCCATGACAACAACCCTGTGAAGTGGGTTGGTCTGAGAGAGACTAACTAGCCCCAAAGTCACCTGGTTTTCATGCCTAATGAAGGACTAAGATTCACAGTCTCCTGGTTTTAGCATGGTATGTTAACTTTAACCACTGAACCAAACATGCTCTATACTTGTGTATATTAGAAGATAGTATGTTCAAAACAATGTGGATTTCTATACTTATTTTAATTTGGTTAGTGCTGGATGCGATCAGAATGGCAAAGAATAACTACTTTTCTACACTGATCGCATCTGCAGATAACTGCCCCGCTGCCTGTTTGGGGTGACTCATTCTCTTCTCCATTTGGAGAGGCAGGAGGACCACTTGCATGGTCAGGCAGAGAATTTTAGAGGTTACCTGCAGGATAAGATTGATCAAATCCAGAGTGGTTTGGACTCTGACTGGGTTAGTTCAGGCGGGGTGACTAAGACTAGCCTTGAGAGAGTTATTTGGGATGAGTTTTACACTGTGGCTCCCAAGGACATGGACAGGATCCTGGGGTGACTTAACGCAACCACATGTTTACTGGACCTGTGTCCCTCCTGGCTGGTGCTTGATTCCTGGGAGGTGACACGAGGCTGGCTCCAGGGTATTGTTAATGCTTCGTTGAGGGAGGGGTTCTTTATGGCCGCCTTGAAGGAGGCAGTGGTGAGGTCCCTACTCAAGAAGCCTTCTCTGGACATGGCTGTTTTAGGTAATTATCATCCTGTCTCCAACCTTCCATTTGTGGTGAAGGTTGTAGAGAGTGTGGTTGCGTGACACTTCCCCGGTACCTGGATGAAACTGTCTATCTAGATCCACTCCAGTCCGACTTCAGGTCTGGGCACAGCACGAAAACAGCATTGATCACATTGGTGGATGATCTCTGGAGGGCCTGGGATAGGGGATGTTTCTCTATTCTGGTCCTATTAGACCTCTCAGCGGCTTTTGATACCATCGACCATGGTATCATGCTGCGCCGGCTGGGAGGGGGTTGGGAGTGGGAGGCACCATTTTGCGGTGGTTCTTCTCCTACCTCTCTGACCGGTCACAGTCTGTGTTGGCAGGAGGGCAGAGGTCAATTCTGTGGCACCTCATATGTGGGATGCCACAGGGGTTGGTCCTCTCACCACTCCTGTTCAACATTTATGTAAAGTCGCTGGGTGAGATCACCCGTGGCTTTGGGGTGGAGTTCCATCAGTACCCTGATGATACCCAGCTGTACATCTCCATTCCAGGCCACCCCAACGATGCCATCGAAGTGATGACTCAGTGCCTGGAGGCTGTGCAGATCTGGATGGGAAGGAACAGACTCAGACTCAACCCCTCCAAGACTGAGTGGCTGTGGCTACCAACGTCTCGATATAGCTAGCTGACACCATCGCTGGCTATTGGAGATGAAATATTGGCCCCGACGGAAAGGGCTTGCAATCTGGGCATCCTCCTGGATGTACGGCTGTCTTTGGTGGATCATATGGCAGCTGTTGCCAGGGGGGCTTTTTATCAGGTTCGCCTGGTACACCAGTTGCATCCCTTTCTGGATTGGGACTCCTTGCGGACAGCCACTCAAGTGCTCGTCACTTCCTACCTGAACTACTGCAATGCTCTCTACATGGGGCTCCCCTGGGATGCACCCAGATGCTCCAGTTCGTACAGAATGCGGCCATGCAGGGGATTATGGGGTCAGGGGTTGTTGCCATGTGACCCCCGTCCTGCGTGAGCTGCACTGGTTACCGATGGTATTCTGGGTGCACTTCAAGGTGCTGGTTACCACCTTTAAAGCACTCCATGGCTTAGGACCTAGGTATTTACAAGACCACATTCTACCAGCAAATACCTCTCACTGACCAGTACGCTCCCACAGAGAGGGCTTCCTCAAGGTGCCATCGGCCAGGCAATGTAGGCTGGCGACCCCCAGGGGGATAGCCTTCTCTGTGGCAGCACCCACCCTCTGGAATGACCTCCCCTCAGAGATACAGATAATATCGGACCTTTGTGCTTTTCGCCGTGCCTTAAAGACACACCTCTTTGCCCAGACCAGGTTACCCTAGTATCCACCTCTCTCCCCCTCACTATTTTAGATTCTTTTATCTGATTTTAAATTGATTTCAACATTTGGTTTTTTAAAGTCAGCCACAATTTAATATTTTTAATATAGTTTTAATTTTGATGTATGTATTTTGTGTATTTTATATGGCTGTACACCGCCCTGAGTTCCTATGTGGAGAAGGGCAGTATAGAAGTCTAATTAAATAAATAAATAAATAAATAAATAAATAAATAAATAAATAAATAAATAAATAAATAAATAAATAAATTTGTGCTGGAAATAAATTATGTGGAAAGGGAAGGGAATACCCACAAGAATATTCAAGGTTGGAGAAATGAAAAATTGGAACAAAAATATACTTGCCAGATTCATCCAACTATTATTAAAGCTAAATGTTAGTTTAGTTTAGTTGAAAGGGAAATTCATATACATTACTTTTTAACATACTTTAATCTGAGATTCTAAGATAATGTGATATTTCTTATCTAAAGGATAGCTCACATTGGAATTCTGGAAATGGAAAACTGAATCATGGTTCTAAATTGTTCATAACCAGTCATGACACCAAAAATCAAGTTAAGATTTTTTTCAGGAACACAGAACTTTCCAAAGTAAAACAGAGCAGAACCAAAACAGAAATGCCAGCAATATTTATTTATCTATTTGTTTGCTAATAAATTTGAAAGTCAACTTTTCAGTGTAAAATATTTCTGTTATAGTGTACAAGAGAGGGAATTCAAGTTTCCATATTAGAATACTCATTCCAATCTATGAACATGAATCATGTGCACTAAGTTGATCTAAATTTGCAAAAATAATGTCAAGTCTGTGGCTCTAGTTGGGAATGCAACAGACAATGAACTACAATTATGCACTGTTACCCTTCTCAAATGGAAGAATTCTGTTCATTGATTCAGTCGATATCTCTGGAAGTGATTTTCATTTTGCTTGTCTTTTTCCTACAATCCTTCACATTAAGGATTGGAAAAGGCAAAAAATATATTATGTCCCCTTTCTGTTAGCTACTGTTGTCCAGTTGGGGAATGTCATCCTAGGAAAATAATATGCTGAACTGCAAATCAGCAATGAATCAAAAGTATTTTGATAAATAATTCAGGAGAATCACCTGCATAGAATCATAGACTTGAAAGGGATTGTTTAAGCTATGAAGTTCAACTTCCTACTAAGTGCAGTAATAAAGTATTTAAAAATGGAATTATTTAAATTCTAGTGAGTTTTTCTTCTACTACTGGTACATATTCAGTGAAAGAAAGCCTCTTGCTTAATTAGCTAATTGATTCCACTAACCAACAGCTCTTAATGGAAATTCTTCTTAATCTTCATTCTAACTTTCCTGAAATTTAAGGCCCTGGTCCACATGCTGAATGCTGGAACAATAAAAAGTCAGTTGTGACTGAACACCTCCAGTTTGTTCAATCTGCATTTGTCAAAGTTACATTTTCTATCTTGCTTTGCTTGTACATTTCATGAGAATATGATTTTGTACCCAGGTTTCTGCATGATCACCTTTTCCAGCATGATCACATTTCTCCCAAGAGTTGTTCTTGGTTGTATATTTCTGCAAATTGAAAGAAGTTGGAGACATTGTTTTATTCTGTTCTAGCTTTTGCTTTATGCAACAGACTTCCCTCAGAAGTAAGAATGTACCATCTGTTGTAGCTCTTCACAAGTTAGTTAAGACAGACTTCTTCAGGAGTCTTTTTAATAATTGACATGTTGTCATTACTTTATTAACTTTTATTATTTCTAATTTTGCTTAAAAACTCTCCCATTGGAACAATTTAATTATTTTGATTTTGCATCAATGCCTACTATAAATTTTGAAGAATACTCTGAATTAATGTTTTAAAAAATCCAAGCGTTTTCTTTATATTTTATATCCATTCAAGCTAGTTTTATTTTTCAGACAATGGCTTATTTTGTAACAGAAAAATCTTACGGTTCATATAATACTGGCCGGAGCAAAATGACTTATAATTAAAACTCTTTGAAAACATTTGCCCTATTTATCTATGTTCCTTCTCCTTTGAAGAATAATTCAAAATTTGGGCAATAAAGGGCAACCGTAAATAACTAATTAAAAAGCAGTTCTTTGGCAAATCTGATCTATTGCTTGTTTTGTCATTAAATGTGAACTGAGCAGCTAACTATGAAAGCATGTTTATAATAAACTAGAAAAAAAGTAGGGGCAAATTGGACTTTTCACAAAGGTCAAAGCTTATCCCTTTGGGCTTTTAGTGTTATTATGTTTACTATACCCCTTTCATAGAATCTGAGAATTGGAAGGCACTATTTAATCTATGGAATCCAACTCCATACTCAACCACGGATGCCTTCCAGACACTCTGGGTGATTGTTCCCAACTACTGTTATAGTTCAAAAGGGTTGTTTTTTTCCCTTTCCATTATTCAATCTGAATTTCTTATCCAGCAAATAAAGGCATATGCTTTTTGAAAACAGCAAAGGTGCTTTCTCAGTCCTCCCATATCTTTAATAAAAACTTCAAAATGAAATACTAATCTATGTTGCCTTTACCTTTCAAATCACTCACACCCTTTCTCTAAAGCAAACTCCACCTCAATGGGGCTCCACCAAGAGTTTCACCAAAGGTCATGATGGAAACATTTTTTTTTGCTGTTTACTATACTGTGAGCAGTAAGTTTTAAGGAGGGAGACCTGAAAATTATTTCAAGGTTTACTCCAGTATAAAAAGGTTGAATAAGGCTGCTCCAAGATCTGTGTTTGACCTATAGCAAGCCTCATTGTAGAATATGTTAATAACAAGAAGGGATTGACTAAAAAATACTAAAGAATTCTTTTTTTTTTCATTTTACACACTAGACTTTCAGTCTTTTGAGGTCTCTTCATTTCTACAATCAAAGTTGAGGCAGTTCCCTCCATCCTCCCCGCTCCGTAGGGAACAGCTAACTTCATTTATAGAATACATTTAATTTCTTCTCTTTCTTTTTTTTCTTTCTCCGCAGTCTATTTTGCACTGCTGCGTGCTTTAATTTTGCTTTCAGTCAGAAGTTTTAAAACTTTAGCTTCTAATAACTGGAAAAAATGGTTATTTAAAGATAACTGCAACTTGCTTAACATGCCAGACTATCATATGCTCGCTGCTTTGAAGCTGCAAATTAATGACAAGGAGGAACAGTGTCTATCTTTCAGAAGAAACTGACCTCTTTCTAATGCCTCATCGCTAATGTCATCTGTCTGCTGCATCTCATTATGTGAATTTCACGGACTTTAAAAAAAAGAGAGAGAGAAGTATCTTAAGGCTTGTGCATAAATAAATTAAAAAAGGACCTTCTAGTTTTGGATACTTTGAACATTTTAGATCTCTCCAAATACTTTCCATAGATATAGGCTTCCCCTTTTGTGCCTGGCATGCTGGTTATGTCATCTATTCTCTGTGACTAATTATGTTAATTTTTTATGGCACAAAAGTAACTGAAGGCTGTTCAAGAATAAAAGCTTTTGAGTGGCCTTATTTCATAAACACCCTTTTTGAACAAGGCACATTTAGTCATATTTGCAGCAACAGAAAGAGTCTTGTGCTAAAAATACAACAAAGGCTCTTGAATATGGTCTTTTATTCTGACTTTATTAGGTAATTTTTTTGGGGGGAGAAAATGTATGAAGGGAAGCCTTTCTGTTAAGTATAATTTGCATAAAGCTGGTACCCCATTAATGAGATAACTTCCTGTCTTTTGTATACCACCAGCTGGAAATAGAAATATAGTAACTTTTCTGTCTTCCTAATGCTTAACCTGCTGAGTTCAGAGTTAAAGAGTAAACAGGATCCACATAAATCAAATAAGATTATTTCCGTACCCTCTAGGAAATATTTTATATTTAATTAACAGATGCCAATGGAAACATGAAGAGTTAGTTCTCTGGAATATGCAAAGTTTAGGTCTAAAAGCATTAACCTACTAATCCACTGTTTCATTTGAAACAACAGTTTCTATCTATTCCTAATAATTTATTTCATTTGTTTTAAGAAATACTCTATACCCTAGGCATATTATTAGTTTCATTCCAATTCAGTAGATCTAAAAGCATGTTATGCTTTCTGGGTCAGTTCTGTGGCATGTTCTTTCCATACTTAGCAATAGCCATAACATTTAAGACTTATATACCACTTCATGGCGTTTTACAGCCCTGTCTAAGCAGTTTACAGTCAGCATATTGCCCCCAACAATCTGGATCCTCATTTTACCGACCTCTGAAGGATGGAAATCTGAGTCGACCTTGAGACGATCAAGATCAAACTCCTGGCAGTGAGCAATGTGTTAGCCTGCAATATTGCATTCTAACCACTGTGCCACCACAGTTATTGCTTGCTTTACTTTTGATTCAAGTATCCTCCATTGTGGTTCAGGGAGGCATGACCAGAGTTTTCCTTGTGCAAAAAAGTTTGACGACCACTTCTTTCCAGCTGAATTTCAGAAAAGCTCTTGGTGATTATCCAGAATGACATAGAAGTGCAAGGTTTGAAAGCTACAGCCACAGGGGGGGAAAGCAGAATAGAGGCGATCCTATTCACAAATTCTTTCATGAAATAAGATCCTGCCCATTCTGTATTCCAACTATGGTAATCTTTTATAGTACAGCTGCACCACCTGATGTTTCCCAAAACATGTGGCATCCAAAACCTTTGGATGCAGCCACCGGAGACCCCCATTACATCTTGCCAATGCATACATTTCAAAATGACAAAACTGAAAAAAGTATTGCATTTGTTATTTAAGGATAATTCATCTTAACTGTGCTTAATTACATTAAATCGTTTCATATATTAAATGTGCAAGATTTCCAAAAGCTAGTATTACTATGATATCACACAATGTTAAGATCTATCTATAAACCACCTGATTAATACTAATACTATTGTGAATATGATGAAATAAAAACTCACCATGCACAGCAGAATAACAATACAGTAACTATAATTATACAACACTAATGTGAGTAGATAAAATACAGGGATGGTTTTTGTCTGATCTACTGGCTTTTGCCACAAATCTATTCCTAATAGATTTTACACACTGCCATATCAAATATAATTTTAATCATGAATAAGAACCTGGATGATAAGCTATACATGCCAATTTCACAAGGACATAATCGTTCCCACTGTAGGAT
>JANHFO010000506.1:582193-592614 GCA_032468095.1 Pareas carinatus
GGGGCAGCCCACCGGCCGGGCGCCATTCCTGTACCAGCTCACCAGCACCAATAAAGGTATCCAACTGAGTGTGTCTCCACTTCGTTCCTCGCAACCCCCTATCCAACACCCAGAATGACACAAGAGACCAACTAGGACTTGCTTAATCTTTGCGTAATTGGTGATATAGCTGCAGTTATTGACAAAAGGGAGATTTGGTCCCATACTTACATCACCCTGATGTTCATGTCCTATGTTCACCTTTTAAGAGCACAAGTAACCAGTTGATGTCCTAGTGTAAGAGGAAGAAAGCTCTAAAAATGCCCATTGATTATAATTGGTCCTCCGATATTGAAAGTAATAAGCCAAAATAAAAGTAAGCTAATCTCTAAAAAAGAAATCTATAACTTGTTTTCCATTTTCTCTATACTTACATTAAGATGGAAGCCAGCTGTCATAGCAAAATAGGAACTTGGCTTGCAATTCTTAGAAATTTGGATGGGACATGCTTTAGAGGAACAATGTTCGAGAAAAATCGTACTTGAGCACTGCAGAGTATCATTGTTCGTGGGTTTGCTGTGAATAATTTGAAGGCACTGAAATGTACCTAGGATGCAATCAATCAATCAATCAATCAAGGCGAATACAACCCTCTGAGCCTTTTGAACAAGACAGAAGGTATGAACAGTAGAAAACTACTTCTAGTTTTTATGTATGTGTGCATTTATATAGTTGTTCATCTCACTTGCTGCTTCCCAGCAGCTCAAAATAAAAATATAAAACCACAATAATATATTTAAGCAAACAATATTAAAACAGAACTAGGGTTTCTAAAAAATGGTCATAATCCCATACCAGCCTTGATGTCAATGTCAGCAAGAAAAACCAGGATTTCATGGCTTTCCTGAAGGCCAATAGGGAGAGGGATATACGGATTTTAGGGAGATGCTGTTCCATAGAGCAACCACTATGACAGAGATGCCATATTATGAATTCTAGTCTAGCCTTATCTATGAAAGCTACCTCTATGACCTATGGTCAGTCATTCTCTCTCAGTCCAACTGGGTTGTTGTTGTTGTTGAAATAGAAGTAGAACCGTGTGTTGAATAAGTTTGCCCCACTATATGTCAACCTTCCCAGACAGGAAACATGATCAGATGAGTCGATTCTATTTTGTTGTAAGGCTACAATAAAGGAATCTCGCAAGTCTGAAAATACAAGTCTCCCGCCATCTCCTTTACAGCTTGAGAAGCTAGGAAGCTTCAGATGCTCTTCTGAAAATCTTTCTCTACCCATTATGCAGCTGTGGGTTTTCACCATTCTCTGGCAGCATTTCTTATGCCTCATCTCTCAAGGTCTTTCTCTCACACAGTTAGACTACACAGCTGAAAATGAAACTGTTGAAAATTAGATGCTCTCTTATTTAATGCTTTCATTAAATTTGTTGCCATGTTAAAGCCCAATAAGGATAAGCAGGAAGGAGGAAGTAATGAATAGAACCAGTCATTTCATCAGACCTACTCCACTCTCTGAATATAATTTTTCAAGCCTATTTCCAGGTTTTCACCGTAATTACTTGTTTTCCATTAGGATTTTTCCCCCTTTGGTCTTTATCTGCTAGAAGCCACTGTGAATTAACTCAACAGACTGACAAGGGGGAAGTGAATCAATAGAAAATTCATCAAAATCCAAGTTTAAGACAGACAACATGATGTGTAATACATATATTTCTCCCTCCATTTCTGATTTTTATTTCTTTAATTATAGCCTATACCCTTGCCAATAAAGTAACTTTTTAACAGCGCTTCAGAATTAGGAGCAATATCACATAAAACTGGAACAGAATTAAGCTACAGCAGTTCTTATATAAATTAGTGTGGTATCATTGTATCCCTGAACTTAAGGTAACCCCAAATTTCAATTTTATATTGCATTAAACCTCAAATATTCTATCTGCTATAAAATTTATATTATTTATCCAAGTCCCAGAAAATTTTGTATACATTGTGCATTCCACAATGATGAAGTCTTAAGGAATTAAGGCTAATATCTGGGGAACTTTGAAGTTCTTAGGCCAATCTTGTGTGTGTGTGTTTGTATGTATATATGGAATAAAATCCTAGACTGATAAACACTGGATGAAGTAATTATAAATTTAAAATAAAAACATCAGTCCTATAAATAAGACTTTATTATTACATTTCCAGCTAGGGATACAACAACAACAAGACACACATACACAGAGAGGGATTATTGACAAAGGGAAAAATAGATCTGAAACAGAAGACTTTCCATACAGGGATGGGCAAATATAATTTCATTTTTTTTATTCTTACAACCACTTGACTGTTTCCACAACAGTTTATTAACATACCATGTTTCGTAGATAATTTCATACAGATTTTTATAGTGTTCTTATCTAGAGTATACTTGTTTTAAAAAAATCCTAACATTATACATAGTTTTCCATAAAATCTGACTGTAAGGAATCTACTTATTAAAGTTAATAAGTTAAATAACTCTCAAAAAACTCTTGAAGCTGAGGCATCTTTCTTCAGGTGCCCATTAAAACATAACATATGTTATTCAGCCTTTAATAAATATCAGATAATTTTCTTGTGCAAGGTGTAAAGCACTTCTTTTGAATAAATTTTGAAGGATGAACCACTGTCCTGAACAGGTCAGGTGAAAAGCAGTCTTGATTAAAATAAAATCCTTAGATTTAGAGGCTGCCCAATTCCAAATGGTTTAAAATGGCATATATATTAAAAGTCACAGACAGTAAAAAGAAAAAGGAAAGGTCTGTGAGCATCCAAAATAGCGCAGCACAATACACTCAATACAGCACAATGCTCTTGTAAACCATTATGTTCAGTAAACATAATACCCACATGCCCAGGGCAAAGTTTTCAAGAATTTATAGAACATCCACAGGGGAACGTAGGAGTGGTAGACATTTATCATCCTCAAGCAATTAATTAATTTTGGGGCAGTTATCTTCAAACTAGAGCAGGAATAATAATATTAATGAAGATTTGCTTTTTCTTAGGACTATGGTACTCTCAAATATTTCCATATGCACAGTTCAAGGACTGACCCTTGCCTTTATTAGATTGCAAGACTATTTCAAAACTGAAACTAAATCATGGGTTGATTTCAATCTTTCAGACAGTACCAAAACAACTACTTCCATAGAAATGAATATGGATAATAGATAACATAATCAAGTGCTTTCTAGGCCAGGGGTCTCAAAACTTGGAACTTTAAGACTTGTGAACTTGGAAGTTCATATGTCTTAAGTTGTCATGTTTGGATACCCCTGCTCTATGCCAATGAACACGTACAATTTTTAAAAGTTTTAAACTCCTCTTACAAAGACAGAAAAACATTTTTTTAAAAAATCTGTCTGGAATTCATCTAATTCAACCTTTCACTTTCATTCAGTGTCCAACAGATTATTGAAATACAGATAAAATGACCATTACCAATATCATTGCAAATTTATGTTAAAGATAATATACAGAGTAAAGAGGCAACAAGGTTCCTAGCAGTCATAGCCTGATCCTCCAGGAATGTATCTTTAAAACCAGCTGCATCAGCGATTCTCGCTTTTGAAGTTGAGTTCCATTGTATAAAGAAACACTTTTCTCTCTTCCTCTGTGAAAGGAAAACTTCCCTCTTTTCCCATTTCAAAGTCATAAATTACTTTATACACCATTGTCACTTATCCACCTTTACCCTAGGTTCTTGTTTGGTTAAGGAAATATTTTGTGCATGCTGAGAACATAGCCAGAAATCTATATTAAAATGTTGTCTTCCAATCTAGGCCCCATTAGAAAAATACAGTGGCGTAGCTTGCAGTGCTCTCATTGCCAATCCCTATTCTGCCTGAGTAGCTAGGTTAGCAAGTGAGACTGTCCTTACTACATTCATAGATTAGTGCAGGAGAATTAAGAAAAGTGATTGATGGAGTCCCCTGTTTTCATCTCCCCTCCCACTGCACATCACTTGCTGGTCGGAAATGGACTCACCATTTTTTTTCTTTTTAACATGTAGTGAGCAGCTCATGGGAGCAGCTAGTTTAGCTACCTATCAAGTTGTCTGATTAACAGGTTACAGGAACAGAAGTGTTTAGTTATCTCTCAATTGAGTTGTTTCTGAATGTAGGTCAAGTTCTCTTCTGAAATAGTACTCAAGCCATGCCAAAAAACAGCCCACATGTGCAAGAGGGGTGGGGAGTAAAACCAGAGAAAGGAATTAGCAGAGTGAAACTGTAATAGTGCAGCAAAAACATGGAAGTGCTGACAATGAGTAGCCATGGCCAGTGGCACTCAAACTGAGAGAAAATGGCGCCGTTTGCAAAATTATGTCAGCAGAAGCAATGGCAATCCAGCATAGCATCCAGCTGTGCATTACCAGCAACACCACAGCTTCCAGATGTCACTTCTGTCCCAGTTTAAATCATCCTACTGAGCAGCACAAGACTCAGCAAAGTTCACTCAAGAGAATGCTAATACTTTTTTAAACCCAGGTCCAGTACTCTTTCAAGAGTACCAAATCTGTGAATAAAACAAGTCTGACCAAGCTCTTTGGAACTCATATATCCAACTTCTGGACAATCTTGGATGCCCTGTCTTTCTTACAGCCCTTGGAAGCTGGAAAGGAAGGGAGGTGCCCACACCAGCAAAATGTTGTTGATAAAAGAAGGGCTCTACTTTAAAGACAAGCTTAAGCAGTAACCACTGGATTATGAGAATGAAACAAAGGCAGAATAATGCATGGTGGCCTTAAATAAATTCAGTTAGTTGAATAGGCTAGTGCCCTGTGCAGTGTGAGAATAGCCTTTAGAGAAGAAGTGATGGCCTGCTTTGTGCTGTTGGAAAGTGTTGTGGTACAGAGGGGGAAGAAGATCATCAGCTTCTTGATGTGATAGTGTGACTCCACTCTTGCAATGTAGCCCATGTCACCCAGCTTTGCTATGGCCCTGGGGTGCTGAGGTTAATAGGTATCAAAATAGAAAAAAGAAACTATAAGAAGGATATAGCAGGAAGAATGCATAGAGGTCCTGGTGGATAAGGAACTTGAGAATCAGGAAAAACAGAGCAAGGCATATATGGAACACGAGTAATAGTTCTGTTGCTGGTTTTGGGGTTTTGTGTGTGTGTGTGTGTGTGTGTGTGTGTTGACTGGGAAAGGAATGAATATTGACACTTCCATGAGAAAGGAAGGGGAACTAGCTCAAATCTATTATTTCCTCCAAATCCCATCACATATCACCCAGCCACTCAAATGTCTTTTGATCACTATCTGTTTCGATGAAATTTCAATGGGAGTTGATGGGTTTTTTATTATTTGTTTTTTTTTCTGAATAAGGTGCATATTGTGGATTCCTTGCAATGACTTTATAGCTCCTGCCACAGTGTGGAAATCTCTGCTTTAATGGATTTAGTAGAAGAACGAAAATTCAAGTATAATCTATAATATTATATTCAAGTGATTTTATGATACATATATTTAGTTTTAAGTCAATATATTTACACACCATATAATTGATAATTCTATTTGGGAAGCAGAGGTATTAACTGCTTGAAGACTAGTTATATATTCAAGGTTTTTTCCTTCAAAATATTTTATTAGATATACTCTCAAACTCCTATTTTCCTATAGAGGGTGTATTTTGCTTAAAAATGTAGTATGGATAAGACTTCACTACTGAGTCAACTCAAATTGCCATAAAGAACTTTTCTTAAAATTAAATTTGGATGAAGTTATTGCAAGAAACTTTACATTAAAAAATACAAATGTTTTTAAATTAAAGGAAAAGTGATTTATTCTGTCATTGGCTGCAGATTCTAAATATAAAATGGGCCATGGAGAAGGAATATTAAAAAAGAGAGGGATAAGAGTAAAATGACTCGTCAAAAGAACAGCAGAGAAAATTTAGTAAATAATTAAGTTGCATTTCTCCGTGAAAGCTTCAACAGAGTAAACTGACACTCCTTGGCATTTTTCATTAGCCAGCAGATTTTCTACAGTCAATCTACAGTGCAGAGACAAACTTAACTCCAGAAGTGATCAGAAAAGACATCTTCAGATTATTTCACCCTCAGAGAATGTAAGGTTCCCATTGTAAGCATGTTAACTCCAGAAATGTACAGAACATACATTTCAGTCTTCAGCCTTTTATTCTTCTTCTGAATGCATTAAATTTACCCTGGCAAACTGCAGTATCATTTTGGATTTATTTTCTGAATAAAACCATAAGAAATCCACATTGATCTTTGTACACCAATTTCCCTATCATATGCATTTTGTGTATCTCTTTAAAGAGACAGATTTTTCTATGGCACTTTATCCAAAATATAGAGGTGGAAATTGTACCACAAAAGCATGACATCTGCAAAACTATGGTGTCTTAGCCCACATTGTCTGTGCAGGGCAAGTTACATTGTTTGCTTAAACTAAAACATTTTCCGATCCTAAGTTTAAAGTGAGTCGCTTGCGATCAGAAAACCTTCTCATTAGCAAGTATGCTCACATAATATGCATATTGATATATGAAGCAAACAATAATAAACAGGTATGGCGTGTACAGATTTCAATAACAGGCTCCTACGATCATTCTTATCATTCATTCTCCACACTGACAATTTGCAGGTTAAAATATATAGTTGCCAAGTATTTCTTTTTTAATAAAAAGAATCCCTTTTCTTCTACATTATAAAATTAGGATCAAAATACACAATTTGATATCTCCTTCATTTTTCTTCTTCTTTTTTCCCTTTTTAAATAATTCCTGACTTTATAGCGCAGCTGTACAAAATGGGTTTTAATTGCATTTTACTACAAAGGAAGCACCTCGTTATGTCTGCATTTAATGATCTTGGAAACTAACAAGGTAAAGGTAGAATCAACAAATCCATCCCACATTTCTTTCATTTTTTTCTCCTGGCGATTCCAAGGTCTGTTTTTTTTCCTGTTGCTACTTCTCACCCTACCCCCCCACCTCCTGCCGCCCCGTCTGTTACAAGTTATGATGTGTGGATGAAGGCTTTTTCCCATGCTGTAATGACTGTAGACTGAGATTTCAAGGGGCTGTTCATGACAATCCCATTTTCTGTGTAATTTCATGGTTGTCTTCTTGAATGAAGATATTGGCTGCTCTGAAGCAGGAGGTCAGATGCTCCTGCTCCCTTTCAGTATTGTTCCGGAGTATGTTTCCTTTCAGCTGATGAAAAGTAATTCATCATTTACACCCCTGAATTCTGCCAGCGTTTTTTCTCTCTTTTTTTTAACAACTTTTCTTTCCCTGTGGTACCTTGGGCCCATGAAAGAGATAAATAGGTTCAATACAACACGAGGCCCCGGATCCTGGGAGCAGGTTAGGCCTCTGAGGCTCTAAACTGCCCCTTTCTCATGATGGAGTTTGTCACCTTTCTACCTCTGGAAGTCAAATCCTGTCGACTCAGCCATCTTTCAGACTCTCTGAAGTGGCTTTGGCACCCACTGGGGCATGTGAGCTTAAAATTGATTTTTTTTTTTAAAGATCTGTCAAGTTCCCTTAAGGGACCAAGTTGACAGCCAGCAGGCCTTAACCTATCACAAAGCACTCAATGTGTAAAAGACACCTAAGGAACTTCCTTCGAGAGGGCAAAGGGCCCTAGACTTGTGACATGCGGAGAGAGGGTGGTGTTGTTGCTAAGAAACTGGCCCTTTGACAAAAGAATTTATTTCTTTTCCCCTGTCTGCCCGCTTGTTTGGAGGCCCTTTTGGGCTGTGTTTTGAAGAAGGAAGGCGTATGTTGGATGCATCGCTGTGTGCTGGAACTGCTGCTTTTGCAAAGCTGTTTATCTCACCATCACATTCCACCGAGGAAGAGTTAAAAAACCTCATGGTCAACCCCGAATGTCTGAGGATCACTGCAAAACAGGGAGCTCTTATAATCACAGGACAATAATGTCCCTTTATAGAAATTTTTGCCTCTGGCTCTCAGGCCTCGATGAATTCCATTAATTATGCTAAATTCCAGAAGCTCGGCTGCATTTATTGTTCTGTCTCCAGCAGCATCAAGGCAAAGATCGAATCCAGAGAAAAAGTTGGTGCCATTGTCAGATTTATTTTGCCCTTAGAGAGGGAAGTCAACATGGCTGGAATTTTCTGAATCAAAGGTCTCATAATTTTACTCAGATTTTTTATTATTTATTTATTAAATATATTTGCCACTCATTTCAAAAATGAGGTTGGCAGGAAAAGTGGCTTAGCTTTAAAAGGTGGCCGCTGTCTTTTTTATATGCTTTTAAGGGATATAAGGCAGTCTCAAATCTTTATTTTAAATATAATAATCCATCAGACATTGTAAATGTGTCAAAAGAGAGGAGCTCCAGGTTGAAAATGCTAAATGCTAAAATTGTTTCTAAGTTTCAGTTTTCTACCTTGGGAAACTTCAAAGGTTGTTTATCAATTCAGCTCAAAGCGATTACAACAATGCAGGAGAATTCAAATTAAATCAGCAAAATGAACAAAGCAATAGGGATAATAATTTAAAACCAGAAAGCGCAAAGGTCTAAATAAGTAGAAAAATGGTTTGCCTGTTGAGTTAAGATGACTAAATGTGATTTCTCAAGAAACTTCAATTATGACACAAGTACAGTATAAACATACACAAGACTGTGTCATGCAGTTTTAAAAACACCAAAAGAAAAACATTTCCTCAGACTTTGGCAGAAGATAACACTTGAATATTTCAGAACTATTCGCTGAATGCAAATAGTAAAAAAAAAAAATCCTGTCAGATTATTTTGCTCATTGTTTTCCCATATAAAACCAATGTAATTTCTTGTGTATTTACATTTGATAGCGTTGCATATTTCATACTTACAAGTAATAATCAGTACCTCAGGAGAGCAGCACGAACATCTTGTGCTGTAAAAATAAGCCCGCCAGCTCTCTCTGTTGCAGAAATAGCTAGAGCACCAAAGAATTGAAAATTAATTTTCTTAACCTCTAGGTCTCTCAGGCAGAATCATAAATAAATGGCATAGGACTTTTGATTTATCCAGTTTGTTCCTAACAGTGATGACTGTTAGTCACTCTTCAGTTTTTAAGCAACAAGGATAGGCAAATAAATTATTTCTGCATGTATTCACTATTGTGAGAGACCCTGAGAGACTATTTAATATGGGTATGAGTGTGTTTATGCAAAGTTTATTTCACGCTTTCTGATGCATTTGGTATGATATATATTATGGTCTGTCACATAGTCAGATATTTAGACTGAATTTGTCATTTTTTTGTTCACCTGTCGAGTCCTTCCTAAGGACCTTGGATAGGTAGATATTGTCATTTATTAATATTAAAGGTATCATCTCAGGATGTAAGCTGTTACATAAAGCTTACACATAAAGCTGCCTTTTGCAATTTACTGATAGTGATTTTTGTCAATGCCAGTGGTGTTTAAATGCTCCAGATGTTTTGGGATCACACCCAAGGCACCTGTTACTATTGGTCCTACCTTTGCTTTCTTTTGCCATAGTCATTCCTCTTCTCTTTGTAGGTTTTTGTATTTTGTGATTTTCTCCAGTTTTTTTCCTCTTCTATTCAACTACCTTAAAGTACTTCACTGACTACTATTCAGATGTTTTTGTCCCTCTTATAGATAGTCAAGTCTGTGGCATTATGTTGCAGATGATTGTCTGTTTGAATTCTAAATTCCCAGAGCACTTAGCCTTTTCATTTTCTATTACTTTGTCTGTTTTGTGATCCTGCCAGTTCTTGATTGCAAGCAAGTGGCATTTTTTTTTTGCAGATATTCCAATGTACCATTGTTGCTACTTCAGAATCATAATTTTTTTTCCGCCATGTGCGTCAGGACACACAAGGAAATTGTCTTCATTGATAGTGCTCAAAACCTACATACATACACAACAAGAACACAATCAAGATACAGTCATAGTCAGTTTGAATATATAAGCATACTTAGGTATTGTACAGTCAGAATTTCCCCATCTGTCTCTTTTTTTCATCTTTTCCCACTCTTGGCCATACCTCCTTGGTTTCTTATTTGTTTGGGTACTACCCATGTAATATTTTGGTTTGTCATGTTTCTTTTCCATTCTTCATTTTGATCTTTCCCATAGGCCGATTTGCTTTAAGAGCTGATTCTTTATCTCTCTGCTTTTTGGGTGGTTTTCATTTATCTGAAATGGTATAAAAATCATTTATCTGATAAAAATATTTTTTATAAAATCATTTATCTGAAATGGTATAGTGTCTCCTGCTCGAGCAGGGGTTTGAACTAGAAGTCTTCCAAGGTCCCTTCCAACTCTATTATTCTATGTTCATATGGAAATAACTGGATTTTGGCTAGATGCTGTTGGGCTGCTTCAATGTTTACACCATTTTTTTCCGTTTATCAAATTGTTCCCAAGTACCTGTATTATTAT
>JANHFO010000506.1:602189-612854 GCA_032468095.1 Pareas carinatus
ACTATGTATTTTAATAGTGCCTGTAAGCCACCCTGAGTCCCTTGGGAGAAGGGCGGGATATAAATTAAATTATAAATTATAAATAAATAAAAATACAAGTTCTAAAAACCCAATTCTGGATGTGTCTAAAGCGGATTTCAAAGTGGAAAGCAGATTTGAATGTATCTTGAATATACTTTTTAAATATGAAGTTATCCCGGTCATTGAAACAATTTGTTTAGCCATTCTCCCACTGACGGAATCAAAGACTTTTTCTGGAATGTCTTAAATACTTTGTGAGCTTATTATAGAGTTAGTCCTTGATTTATGACATTAATGGACCCTTCTCATTATGTTATGATTTATGACTGCAATTGGGGCTGCCAGGATTGCAGGTGCCAAGCAACGCAGTCATGTGATATCATGCTTTACAATGGCATCACTTAGTGACGGCAATCTCACCATTGCAGTTGCAACTCAAGAACTACCTATAATGCTATAATATGGGAAAGCCCGACAGAGAATGGTATTATGAATAGGATTATCTCCCTTTGTTCTAGAGATCCATTTTGTATGTGTGCTTCCAATGTATATACACTTCTATGGGATCTTTCCCAGTTTTTGAGAGTTCTGAGGGCAGAATTTATTTTTATAATGTCACATTGATGAATTCCTTGTTTTAAAAAAGATGCTAAAGTTACATATAATTTCTACAGCACAAAAGACAAAAACAAATTTCAGAATTAACTGAATAGTATATTAAACCTGAATATCTTCAAAAAGAATTTTTTTTCTATGTTTCACAGCAGGTTAAATGTTACTGTCTTACTGTTAGGCAAGACATAGAAGTAAGTTATTTTATACTGAGTATATAGTCGGTTGTGTCTCATATTTCTTTTTTTAATGTACTGCCTTAGGAAAAGTTCTTTTGAATTGCAGAACTGAAAAACTACTATATTGCTCTGTATCTTTTCAGTAAGTTTTGGTAAAAAAAAATTGCCCCAATTTTCCTATATCTGGATTAAACTGAAAATTATATTGGGTTTTATTCTACTTTTTTGTAAAACAGGCAATTAAAGTCCATCAAATGCTACTCTGTTAGAAAAAGAAATAACAGTGACAGACCTGACAGCAGCATTACAAACTATGTCTTGCATGTACTTTTGTTGTCAAATTCAACATGGAGGGAAATAATTTCTGATCAATTGAATTCCAAATTTCATCTCTCATGGGACAAAGATGTTACGGTAAACATCATAAAAGAATTTCAGACTCTTTTTAGCCAAATGCATTTATTTTCTCAGGCAATATTATGAACTAAAGCTTTTTTTTCACCTGAGACAGAAATAATAGGAAAAGTAATAGAAGGAGAAATGGACCACAGAAGAATCATAAACTTTCGTACATCTCCCATCTCTCTTTCTATATTTTTTAAAAAGACTTCATAGCAAAAAAAGGTATTGGTTACTAAAATATTGTAATAATTGATTTCACTTAGCTTAGGATGGGACAGAAAGTGTTGTTATTTTCACTGCTCAAACTAAGGGATAGTAGAAACCTCTTCCAATTCCTAAGCATCTGGTTGATGGTTCACCCACCAGCAATTACAATTGACATTTATAAGATGTGTTTAATGTTATTACTACTTCACAGAGTAGGGTATGGGATTTTGATTTCCCTGTAACCAAATACCTATGATTTCAATTATTACAGCTTTCTACCTTGTTTCCTGGTTTTGTCTTACTTAGGTTAATCATTCCTGACTCATTAATTTGGAGTCAATTAGCGAGTATCATAATTTGTATCTGTTTAGCTAGTTCTCAATTCCACTTTTTAAATACATAATACTAGCCATCAGTAACCATTAAAAACAATAATTTTTTTTCTGGGTCCTAATTTGCTATGTTAATTTGTATATTTTTATTAGCAAGGAAAACCTCTTATGTAAATGTCTTAACAGATTTTCATTTTGCGCAATTATATTTCTGCATAGAGCAACTGTAAATAATTCATGAATTTCTTTCTTGCAGAATTATTTTTAGTTTATGCAATAATATAACATGGAAGCATTGTTAAAGAGGTGATATATAATTTATGTTTTGTAATTTTCATAATACGTACTTGCAATATTTCCCAAAACATTGATATCTTTAAAAAGAGTGTTCATTCTAAGCTGTACTAGCAGTTTCTACCTCCACTTTAGAGTCCCACAAGATATCACCAGAAATCTCTATGGACATAATTTTGCTGCTAGAATTCCAGGCATTTCTTCCAGCAAAATCTCTTGCCAAATAAACACAATCGTATACACACAAACCCACACTCTTAATCTAGCACCAAGTGTCATGTTTTACCATTTTTTAAAAATAATCTCTTTTACCTTTAGATAAAATAATCGGTTCAGCATGTTGGATCATATTATTTTCAAATCCTGTTGTGAAATTTCAGTCTCTAGCATTTAGGAAACATTTTGGTACTTAGAGACAAAATATCATTTGGTGACTATTCAAAGTTATGAAGGCACTGAAAAAAGTGATTTATGAACATTTTCACACATATGACCATGACAGTATCCCTATGGTCACATAATGAGAATTTGGAGGCTTGGCAACTGGGATGTATTTATGACAGTTCAAGAGTCCTGCAGACATGTGATCGCCTTTTGTAACCTTCTGACAAGCAAAGTCAATGGGGAAGCCAGATTCACTTAGCATCCATGTTACTGACTTAACAACTGCAGTGATTCACTGAACAACTGTCTTGCTTAGCATTGAAATTTTTGAACTCAATTGTTCTTATAAGTGGAGGACTACCTATATTATGATTCCTCATAGACTAGTCATCTGTCTATCTTTCTTTTCTGAGGATTCCAAGAAGATCTCTTCTGAAAACCATAATCGGTGGTTTTTCAGTGGAAAGAAAAAGCTCTTGAGGCTGGCAATGGTGCATAATCTAATCTTAAAATCTCACAATATATGGTGAAGTCTGGATCCAATTGTTCAAAGACCACCCTTGTTTCTAGATTCCCTTAAATATTCCATGTTGTGGTCTATTATCTGCTACTCTTCTAGTATTAGATCCTTCAAGAATCCTTGGGATCTGATGCATGCCTCAACAGAGCAACTCTTCTCAACTCCATCTTCTCTTTGCCATTATTCTGAAGAAACAAAATCTGTTGTCTTATTTGCTTGTTGTTTGACTTAGATTTCATGCTCTCTGATGGTTCAGCATTGCTTTTTCTTTTTTAGAAAAAAATGTCTTGCTTTATTCAATCTTCTGGAATTTCATACCATCAGAATTGATATGGAAATACTTTTAATGAAAAATAATGAGAAATATGAAGAGTCTCGTTTTTTTCCTTTACGTACTATGGTATGAACTGGGTTCCTTGAACACTGTGTATAAAGGGTGAGATTCAAACAGTGACCAAAGCACCTGAAGGCAGAACAAGAAGTAATGCATGGAAACTAATCAAGGAGAAAACCAACCTAGAAATAAGGAAAGATTTTCTGACAGTTAGAACAATTAACCAGTAAAACAGCTTGCCTTCAAAAGTTGTGGGTGCTCCATCACTGGAGGTTTTTAAGAAGATTGAATAACCATTTGTCTGAAATGGTATAGCGTCTTCTGTTTGAGCACAGGGTTGGACTTGAAGACCTTCAAGGTCCCTTCCAACTCTGTTATTCTGTTATTCCTTCAAATACTAATGGCCCCTTAGTTGCATAAATGTGATATATCGATGAAAATTGTTCTTTATAAAAAGGATTGTCTAGAATGCTCCATATATACAGCCATTGCATGTGTACAGAGGATATTTTTCCTCAATTCTCAGCACATGTTTAGTTCAACAAACTTATTAATCAACTTCTAGAAATGAGTTAAGTTGTTGAAACACTCACAGCCTTTGTTCTATGTCAATTTTCTTGCCTTTGCTGACATACGAGTACACGGCATGACAGATCAAAGTAATTAAAGTTCCAATCATTTGCCTTTCTGTGTTTGGTGTCAAGTCAGCTAGCCTTCATCCTCTGTACCGAGTAGTTTAATATTTTTTTTACATATCATTGCTGTGCTGTTTGCTCGGCTGTAGTTAAAAATCTGACAGCCTTTCCATTATATACTATGGAAATGAACTTTTTGTATTCCCTCCAGACTACAACTCTATAAGTCCCAGTTTACAAGAATACTTTGTTTATACGAAATTCTTTTAAAACAATTCTGCTGACTGAACCCATGCCACAAATGTGGTAGAGGAAATGATACAGAAAACTTATTTTGTGTTGACTACAAATGACTACAAATAGTTCAAGATTTTTGTATTACCCTACTAGTATTAAAAAAAGTATTTCCAAAAATTCAAGTAGTTCTTGTTTTATGATGAAACATGATGAATGTACTTTATGATTATGATAATAATTTATCACTTATAGCTTATATGTACAAGGTGTGATCATTAAATTCTGATACTGTGGGGGAATGGATCGCACAGCAGTGACGTATAATGACATTGAGGAGAAGCTACACAAAGTTTCAAAGCACTATCTTCATTGAGTCCTATGTTATATACATTTTAGTTAATATGTGCATCTGTGCATTTGCAAAATTGTGATGGACTCAAAATTGGAACAGAGAGCTAACATCAAATTCTGTATAAAACTCAGAAAATCGCCAACCGAAACCCATGGAATGCTGGAGCAAGCTTACGGGAATGAAGCTATGAGTTGAGCGAGGTGTTTTGAGCGGCATTTGCATTTCAGAAATGACAGAACATCGCTGGAGGATGATGAAAGGCCAGGTCGGTCACACACGTGCAACACTCCCGAAAATGTTGCAAAAATCTGTAAAATTGTTCATTATGATTTGCACAGAACCATCAGATAAATTACAGACATTGTCATCATTGTCATCATTTGGAGAGGTTCAAATGATCCTGACATCAATTTTGAACATGTGCCACATTGCTGCCAGGTTCGTGCCCAGGCTTCTGTCAGAAGAGCAAAAAGTGCACTGTCTCAAAGTCTGTCAAGATCTCCATCAGTGGTCCCTAGATGATCCAGAATCCATGTCCAGAATCATTATCAGTGATGAGACTTGGGCCTATAGGTACAATCCTGAGACCAAGCAGCAGCCATCAATCTCTAAGACCAAATAAGGCATGACAGGTCAAGAGCGCAACGAAGAGCATGCTCATCGGTTTTTTCAACATTCGTGGGATTGTGCACCGCGAATTTCTCCCTATGGTTCAAACAGTGAATGCTGATTTCTACTGTAATGTTTTGAGACATCTCGGGGCAAACATTCATTGGAAACGACCACAACTCTGGGCAGAGAACAAATGGTTGATCCATGACGACAATGCCCCAGTTCGCAGAGCTCTCGCAGCATGCCAGTTTTACGTCGGTAACCACATGGTTGTCATTCCTCATCACCCATATTCACCAGCTTTGACCCCCTGTGATTTCTTTCTGTTTTCAAAGATGAAATTGAAGCTGAAGGGTCGCTGTTTTGGCACGGTGGAGGATGTTTAACGCAAATCACAGAAGGTGCTTTACAGGCTTGAAGAATGCAACTTCCAGGTGGCATTTCAAAAATGGAAGAGGCGCTGGGATAGGCATACAGTTGCCCAAGGGAACACCTTTGAAGGGGATGGCAGCCAAATTTAAATCAGGTAATTTCAATTTATCGGACTAGTCTCGGAATTTAATGATCGTACTATATATATTGAGACCATATGCATCGGAGACAAATTCCTTGTGTGTGTCCAATCACTATTGGCCAATAAAGAATTCTATTCTATTCTATTTCCTAGGTTTACTGTCTTGAAATGTTTGAAAACTTGTTCCACTTTTTTTGTGTAGCATAACATAAAACATCACTCTTATGTTACACAACAGTCTGTTAAAATAACTGTATATTTAAGCAATTAATTAATTTATTAACAATTACAGATTGTTGCAACTATGCATCTATTCATTTTGCAAAAAGAAAAACAGAAAAAAGAGAAGCATTACACCAAAAGGAGAGAGAGATATAGTGAAAAACACCTTATGATATCTCCTGAAATTAAAGAAAAGTTTTGATTAGCTTTCAATATCGAACAACTAATAATTATTAATATAATGCATATTGTTAACTGCTGGGACCATGTGGACAGTAGATTATAGCAAACTAAGATACAATTGGTGAATGAGCATTTTTCTGGACTTTTATACCGCCCTTCTCCCCGAAGGGACCCAGGGCGATGCACAGCCACAATAAAAAACATATACACAGACAACACAAATAAAATTCCTAAAAAATATACACGTAGTGGCTTAA
Organism: Pareas carinatus; assembly: GCA_032468095.1. Lineage (NCBI taxonomy): Eukaryota > Metazoa > Chordata > Lepidosauria > Squamata > Pareidae > Pareas > Pareas carinatus. The sequence goes on from JANHFO010000506.1 coordinate 608,487, forward strand.
TTTAAAATCGAAAATTAAAAACCAATTTAAAGCAAATTTAAGTTAAAAATGGGATTATAAATTTAAAATTAATAATAGTTTGAGAGCGAAGGGAAGGTGTGGTTAGGTCAGACCGGCCTGGGTAAATAGGTGTGTTTTAATGGCTCGATGGAAGGCACGGAGGTCTGAAATAAGACGAATCTCTGGGGGGAGGTCATTCCAGAGGGTGGGAGCCACCACAGAGGAGGCTCTCCTGCTGGGGGTCACCAGCTGACATTGTTTGGCCAACAGCACCCTGAGGAGGCCCTCTCTGTGGGAGCGAACAGGTCGGTGGGAGGTATTTGCTGGCAGAATGCGGTCCTGTAGATAGCTGGGTTCTATGCCATGGAGCGCTTTAAAGGTCATAACCAAAACCTTGAAGCACACCCAGAAGTCCACCGGCAACCAGTGCAGCTCGCGCAGGAGGACGGCCACATGGGCCCTACCACTGATCCCCATACCAGATTTGGCAACCACGCGGTTGCCAAATCTGGTAAAGGGTGCGCGTCCCCAGCATACGTCAGTGGTGACACGCGCTGACCCTCAATGCTCTTTCTATGATCTGGGTGGCACAGACGTTCAAGTCCCGGACTTTCGAGTGATGCTGTGTAACGCAAGGTTCGTGGTTAATAAGGCCCCCCTCATTTGTGATCTAGTTAAGGAGGGGGAGCGGACCTGATGGGTATCACAGAGACTTGGTTGGGCCAGGAAGGGGGATTCCCCTTGTTGATATGTGCCCACCAGGTTTCCGTGTTTTCCATCAACCATGGGCCCAGGGGGGCGGGGGTGTGATGATTTTAATTAAGGAGGAGTTCCTACCAAGGGAGACTACTGTTCCTCAGGTGGCCAGCTGTGAGTCCCTCCTAGTGAAGTGGGGCCCTGGGAGGCAGAGGGGTGTGTTGATTGCATACCTGGATCCCTGCCATGTGACAACAGCCCTGCCTGAGCTACTCGATGTCATCGCCGAGGTGGCGGTTGAGACTCGCAAGCTTATAGTTATGGGGGATTTCAACCTGCCATCTGCGGGTGAGGCATCGGAAGTAACTTGGGAGTTCATGGCCAACTAATTCAGGAATCCATGTACTTAGGGGGACACATACTGAATCTGGTTTTCACCTCTGGACAGTGGTTAGATGGCTGAAATTTAGGGGAGATAGTTGTGGATCCCCTGACATGGTTGGACCATTGTCACCTTTGGTTGGACTTCCCCATCGCCACACCCTGCCGCAGGGAGGCGGAACAGACTAAATGGTTTCACCCCAGGTGCCTGATGAACCTGAGCAGTTCCAGACGGAGCTTGGGCCACTTCCTGAAGCCTGGACCCATGGTTCGGCCAAGGAGCTTACAGCCACCTGGAATAGGGCGGCTGGTGGTGCCCTCAATCCGGTCATGCCTTTGCGGCCTCTGACTCAGTGCTGACTCACCCCGGCTCCCTGGTTTTACGAGGAGCTGAGGAAGATGAAGCAACGGAAAAGATGCCCAGAGAGCCGTTGGAGATCCAGCTGATCCATTTCTGATCGATCTTCTCTTGGGACCTTTACGAAGGCCTACTTGGGCGCTATTGGGGAGGCTAAGAAGAATTACTTCTCCGCTCTGATAGCGTCTGCGGATAACCGCCCTGCTGCCCTGTTTGGAGTGGCTTGCTCTCTCCTTCACTTGAAGGTGCGGGATACCCCTTTGCAGGGTTCCGCGGAGGAGTTTAGAGATTATTTCCGAGAGAAGATTGCGCAGATCTGAGACAGCTTGGACTCCGACTGGGTTAGCCCAGATGGAGTGACGGATGCCAGTTTTGAGAATATTTGTTGGAATGAGTTTGATGCTGTTGCCCCTGAGGACATGTACAAGATCCTGGGGAGACTTAAGGCAACCACATGTTTATTGGACCCATGCCCCTCCTGGTTGTTGCTGGCCTCCCGGGAAGTGACATGAGGCTGGCTCCAGAGCATTGTGAATGCTTCTTTAGAGGAGGGTGCCGTCCCGGCCGTCTCGAAAGAGGTAGTGGTGCAGCCCCTGCTCAAGAAACCTTAACTGGATCCAGCTGCTTTAAATAATTACCGTCCCATCTCCAATCTTCCCTTTGTGGTGAAGGTTGTAGAGAGTGTGGTTGTCCGACAGTTCCTCCAGCACCTGGATGAAACTGTCTATCTGGATCCACTCCAGTCTGGCTTCAGCACGGAGATAGCATTGATCGCGTTAATGGATGATCTCTGGAGGGCCCAGGATAGGGGTTGCTCCTTTATCCTGATCCTGTTAGACCTCTCAGCGGCTTTTGATACCATTGACCATGATATCCTGCTGCGCCGGTTGGAGGGGTTGAGAGTGGAAGGCACTGTCTTGCGGTGGTTCTCCTCCTATCTTTCTGATTGATTGCAGACAGTGTTGGCAGGAGGGCAGAGGTCGACGTCATGGCATCTCCATGTGTGGGGTGCCACAGGGGTAAGTCCTCTCGCCCCTCCTGTTCAACATTTATATGAAGCCGGTGGGTGAGATCATCTGTGGTTTCGGGGTGGAGTACCATCAGTATGCTGATGATACTCAGCTGTACATCTCCACCGCAGACCACCCCAACGATGCTGTCAAGGTGATGTCCCAGTGCCTAGAGGCCGTGCAGATCTGAATCGGGTACAACAGGCTCAGACTCAATCCCTCCAAGACCGAGTGGCTGTAGCTGTCGGCGCCACAATATAGCCAGCTTACTCCATTGCTGATTATTGGGGGCGACTCCCTGGACCCCACAGAAAGGGTTCGCAACTTGGGGGTCCTCCTGGATGCACAGCTGTCCTTGGTAGATCATGTGGCAGCCGTCACCAGGGGGCTTTTTACCAGGTTCGCCTGGTACGCCAGTTGCGCCCCTTTCTAGATCACAACGCCATGCGGACAGTCACTCAAGCACTCATCACGACCCATCTGGACTACTGTAACCCTCTCTACATGGGGTTCCCCTTGGGGCACATCTGGAAGCTCCAGCTGGTACAGAATGATGTCCAGTCATTGTGTTCTTTGATGGGCTGCTTTTCTTTTACCCCTAACCCTTCCAAACATAATTGCTTTCTCCGTGAATTGCCCTACATGACATCACTTTATATACTACTTTAATTTCTTTATCCCAGAGGTGGCAACATCCATGATAGACCTCCAATCACATTAAAAAATTGCTGAAACTTCAGAAGGAGAAACCATGATTATTTCCTTTTTAAGCGATTCCCTTTGGGGCATGGATTAGGATACATATCTGTCCCACAACATTGTATAAAATTGTGTGATGGTGTCTACAATCTGAAACATTTGTTGCCCATTTTTATAACTCCAGGAAGCTAGATAAGGACACCCTGATTTTAACCCACCTACTTTATGAGACAAATCCAAATGTTAAATATAAATTATATTGCAGTGGTTAACAAAGAAGGGGGAAGAAAGAAAGCAAAAATGAACCTGTTTAAATACATTATGGTTTGAGGGGAAAACATTTGGATAGCATTATGGATCTCCTTATTTGGCCAGGGAGAGCCAATTTGGTGCAGAGATTAAAGGAACTAAGCTAGGAACTGAGACAACATAAGTTCTAAAGCTGACTTGAGCATTGAGCTATCTGGATGACTTTGGAAAGAAAGAAGGCATCAGCAAATAATTTCTGAAAAGGTTGCCTATACAACCACATAAACTTGTACAGCTACTCATTCAGTCACAGTCAGAGAGAGAGAGAGAGAGAGAGAGAGAGAGAGAGAGAGAGAGAGAGAGAGCGAGAGAGAGAGAGAGAGAGAGAGAGAGAGAGAGAGAGAGAGAGAGAGAGAGAGAGAGAGACTGCAGCCTGCAGCCACAGCTGAAAGGAAGAATGTAATCCATGTTGAAGTAAGATGCAACAACTAGCAGTCAGCTTAAGTACATAGAGTAGGACAGGATCTCCATGTTCTTCTTTCCAAAGGTGGAATTTTTGTGTGTGCCAGCTCTGATTTATTTCATTTATTTTATACCTATTAATAAATTCAGGAACATAATGTGTGCAATGTACCTGTTTTTATTATTATTATTTCGACGTTTCTTGGCGGTTGCTAAGGGGGGTGACATTTCCCCCCCTCCCCCAAGGGGGTCCCCTGGGAATACCCCGGAGAGTACCCCCTTGGAGAAGAACTAAGATGACGGCGGTGATGGTCGGTGCTGCTTGGTGCTACGGGCGGAGGGAGTGGATGTAGGCCTCCCGTTTTCCATCGAGTCTTGATTACCGTTGTATTGCCAGCTTTTACTTTCCACCCGTTCTATCATTCTGCAGGAACGCGAAGATGTCATCTTGAGGGGTTTCCAACTGGGAAGGAGGGACCTGGACTGACTGAATAGTTGGTCGGTGGCCCCACC
>JANHFO010000507.1:25643-36133 GCA_032468095.1 Pareas carinatus
CCATCCATCTATCTATCTATCTATCTATCTATCTATCTATCTATCTATCTATCTATCTATCTATCTATCTATCATCTTTTATCTCTGTCTGTCTCTCTCTCTCTCTTGGCTGAGGGATTCTGGGATTTGAAGTCCATCTTAGCATTGCCAAAATTGAGAAACACTGATTTGCAGCATATGAATTATTCAGCTGCATTGTTCAAATGCCATCTGCAATTTATACATTCCCAGTTTATTCAGAATGATTATTTTCATAGCATATAAGAAACTCCTGTTTACGTAAATGTTAATTAAGTACTTGAAGCTTTGTAACTTAGGCTGCCTAATCCTCAGTGTCGTGACTGGCACTCATTTAACACACTTTTCCATTTTTTTCCCCTTGTGGAAAAAAAAAGTGTTTACAATTGTTATCAGAATTCCAAAAATTGTAATTGCGCGCTCGTGAGCGGTCGACGGCACGTTTTATTTAAATGGAATTCTCATGGTTTTAAAATCCAATTTAAATATTCATGATGAGCATGTTTCTGATTTAGGGAGAAATGCGTGCATTAAATCCGCCAGCTGATTAAATTCACTGCTGCTTTAATGAAGAACAGGTAAACACTCCAGTCACGGCCAACACAAATCTGTTTCAATTTACATTAAAAAAAACTGTCCTTTTTTGAACTCCCTCCCTTTCTGTTAGGTTCACGGATACTTTAAAAAATAAAGTTCTGCATTTTTGCATTGGAAATGATAACCGGTGGAATCTTATAGCAGATTTCCACTCACTGTTTCAAATGTTACTTTTAGGGGTTTTGTCCTTTAAAGAAGAGAAAAGAAAGGCAAAAAATGTTCTCTAAACACGATCTTCTGGAAAAATCCAATTCGGGGTTATGAATGACTGGCCTCAAGAAACGACTTTTCGCGAGCAGCTCATTTTGCAAGGTAAAAAACACAGGACGGTGTTTTTTTCAACTATGGTGACTTTCGTCTCTGTGGGCGTCAATTCCCAGGATTCCCCAGCCAGGAATCCATCCATCCATCCATCCATCCATCTAACTTCTCATCTGTCTGTCTGTCTGTCTGTCCGTCCATCCATCCGTCTGTCTGTCTACTTCTATCCTTCTATCCATCTTCACCATGCAAGCTGGATTTTTGACCTGCTGGAGTTTTTCAAGTGGAATTCTTCAGACTCCCGCCGTCTCTCTCTGTGTGCAACCACCCTTGCCTCATTCTTCTATATCAAAGGCCTCCCAGTGAGGAAGGAAAGGAAAAAAAGACCTTTTCTTGAGTTTGCTTAGCTGTTTAAGAACTTTTACATTATTGAACAGTATCAAAAGGAGCTGCTTACTGAAAACATGCTCGGCTGCTCTTAGAAAACATGAGGCGATTCCTATACAACGAAAAACACTAAAAGCTTTTATTTACAAGCAACTCGGATATGGAAACTAGGCTGGTTGGTTTTTTTGGTAAACTTTTCCCCATTGACAAGAGGGAACAGAGGGCTCAAAAAAGATATTTGGGTGACTATTTGGTAGCTGATTCCCATGTACTACCCTGTTTCCCCCGAAAATAAGACCTCCCCGGAAAATAAGCCCTAGCCTGATTTTTCAGGAAGCTCCTAATAGAAGCCCCGCCCCCAAAATCAGCCTGAGTGGCACTGAGTACCGTATTTCCCCAAAAATAAGCCCTCGCCTGATTTTTCAAGATGCTCGTAATAGAAGCTCTATCCCAAAAAGAAGCCCTGGTTAAGATTGTCAGCCAGATGGTCACATTTAGTACCACATTTTAGAATAAGAATAAGAATAATAACCCTATTGCATACATAGAACAAAATTCACATAACACCCAGAGACCAGACCCACACATGACAGCCCCCAAACGCACGCCACCCACCAAATCCCCCCCACCTTAAAAACACTCAAGCATCCACACAACAGACCAAGTCATACTATCCAACAGTTCATGGACGGTGGCCCTTAAGTTCCTTGTTAAGTGCAATTATAGCTCTTATTTCCCCCAAAGTAAGACCTAACCGGAAAATAAGCCCTAGCCTGATTTTTCAGGATGCTCGTAATAGAAGCCCTACCCACGCCCCCAAATAAATCCTGGTTAAGATCCTCAGCCAGGCGGAGGCATTTAAGTACCCTATTGCCCCCCCCCAATAAAACCTAACCGGAAATCAAACCCTAATGCGTCTTTTGGAGCAAAAATTGATATAAGGCCGAGTCTTATTTTGGGGTAGACAATATATGCTTTGCCAAGTTAAAAGAATAAGAGCAATAGTCACAAATGGCTTTTCACGAGCATGAAAATATCCATAGGATAGTACTTTAAATCTGACTGAGAGCCACCGAGCGCAGCAATTGCAGTTGATTTTTTAAAACAAGCGGGTTTTAAATGTTTTTCATCTTTTTATTGAACGCTTTGAAGAAACTGTATCAACCGGTACAAGACAGAAAAGGGGAGGGCAAAACCCCAATACACAACTCTAATACAGATAAAGTAAAACAGAGATTTTAAAATGTGGCAGAGGTTATTGTTCCTAATAAATCAAAGTTACTTATGAATGAGTGGACGCATTCTCAGTATTATACCATGCTAAGGACTAAGAGTCACTATTTAATTTAAGCTGAGAGCGACTAGCAAAAACCACAGTCGACCTGATATAAATTTATGAATTCTTTTATTCTAGGCACTTGAGGTAAAAGGCACACCATGGCAGTTCCGTAAAAAGCTTGAAGTACCTGCGGCATAAAGTCTTATAAATTTTATATTTTGTAATCAAACAAGGTTAATTGCTTGGGCCCCCCACTCTCTCTTTTTAATTTATTTGGGCTTCAAGGCACTTTGGGTGTCTGGCTTAAGATATTATTTTAGGATCAACAGCTGAAATTTATAATTCTATCTAGCGGGAAGATGAGAGAACTGCCTGAGTGGTTTCAGAAGTGATTTTTGGTTAATAAATTAACAAGAAGCAAGAGAATTTAGTCGAATCAGCGTTCCCCAGCTGTTTAAAAGCAAAAAAAACGGATACCTGGCTGAACAGACCTGCTATGAAGGGAATAGACAGATTTTGCATGTTACTTTATTGATTCGGAGAAGAAAAAAAAGAACTTATTTACAAGGAAATCCCAATAGTCCATCCAAGAGTCAATTCTTTTCAAGTGTTAAGCAATTATATGAACACGTACAATGAACAGCTACAGGAATTGGATACTTCTAGTCCGGGGATGGCGAACGTTTTAGACCCCGAGTGCCCGGACGAGTCACAGCTAATGAGTCAAGGCTTGTGATGTCATCACCTGGCGCCGCTACTCTCTTTCTGAGCACGCTCAGTTCTGGGGCGATGCTGGGGTGACTGGGCTCACATGCCAGCAGAGAGGGCTCTGAATGCCTGCTGTGGCACCCGTGCCATTGTAATACCAATACTACTAATACTACTAATACTACTAATACTACTAATACTAATACCAATACCAATACCAATACCAATACCAATACCAATACCATTACTAATACTACTACTAATAATTTTATTTATACCCCGCCCTTCTCCCGAGGGACTCAGGGCGGCTCACAGGCAATGTAAAAACACATACAAATAGACAATAAAAACCTATTAAAAGCATTACATCAAGCCTGATTAAAATAGAAGGACAATAAATGATTTCCATCCAATCATCAAATTTAAATAAAATACAGTTAAAACCACTCTAACCCCAGGTTAACACAGGAGGACCAGGGCGCGGATATGACAAGCTGGCCTGCTGGAACAAGTGGGTCTTCAGTCTAATGAAGGGAAGGACTAGGAGGGAATGTGATAGCAGTCTTCTAACACATGGAAGGATGCCACAGGGAAGAAGAGGCTGACTTATTCTCCAGAGCACCAGAGAACAGGGGAAGATGTAATGGGTGGAAGATCACCAAAGAAAGTTCCAACCCTAGAATTGAGGAGAAACATCCCACCAATGAGAGCAATTGCTACGTGAAACAGCTTGCCTCCAGACGTTATGGGTGGACCCAACACTGGAAGTTTTTAAGAAGAGGCTGGTCAGCCATTTGCCTGCAATGGTATAGGGTCTCCTGCTTGAGCAGGGGGTTGGACTAGAAGACCTCCAAGGTCCCTTCCGACTCTAGTTATTCTGTCATTCTGAGTCAAGTCTTCATTCAACGCAAGAGAGACTTCTTGGAAGGCTTGAGCTGTCCACAAGGGTGAGTGCTGAAAAGAGTTGATGGTAGGCTGCTTGGATGAGATTGCTATTCCTACTCATTAATTCAGCACCTTAAAAGTGTAAAACTCAGAATGATGGATATGAGTTAAAAGAAGGCAGATTGCAGCTGTAGCTTTTTTAGAGGGGAAAAAAGCCCTCATCCTAGTGATAAAAACAGTTGGACGGTAGAATGAGGGGACACGTTATCTGCCTTCCCAGGTTATGACTCCATCTTATCTGGAAGAACATCCTAGGAAGATAATTCTTCCTTTTCACTGGATGTGTTCGAACAGGAGACAGGCAGCCCGCCAAGGAATCTAGAATAGCGTCCATTTTTTTTCATATGCTGAGGAAGCAAAACTCGCTATTTAACTCTGTGCTTTCCTCTGTCTTGAGTTTCTGTTCATTAAATGACTTCGTTGGGTAGACAGGATGCTTTAATTTGTGGACTGCAATGAATCGTATCTTTCCACGAGTCTTTGATTCCAATATTCTGCTAGATGGATTAACATATTCATCATTTTTGCCTTTGTCTTATGAAATCAGAAGAGCATGTGGCTTCTGGCCTCTCATAGTTAACATTCCTGAACATATGCCTTCAAAAGCAAATTCATTTCATCAGAAGGCTAGCGGGCCAAGAATCTCTAATTGTTCAGGATAAACATGATCCCTATCATTGACAAAGCCCCCCCCGTTTCCCCCCTATTGTTCCATGTAATCGTGGACAAGTCCCGTTGATCTAACATACCGGAGACCAGCAGAGGTCACACTTGCTCTGTAATATTCCGGGAAATTTCCATATTGAAGGAAAGAAATGTCAGAAATTAAAGTTGAAGAAGGAAGACTAGGGCATTTCTGCTTTCATGTTTTCAGGAGAGGAATCTCACTGGGATAAGTCAAGAATTCCCTAGGAAGGTGCTGAGCTATTCTTTTCAAGTGGGTCTAGTTTAGAGATCACTTGTTTTGGATTCCTCTCTAAGCAAGACCTTGAATTCAAAGGTCTCTACACCGTTCTTTCCCTCCCTACTTACCGTCTTTCATTCTAAGTCTGATTCGCCTGAATTTTTCTACATTCAAGCTGGAACCCTTGGTTTTAGTTGATGCTGGGCAGAGAAATCCCTCCGCGTTTTCTTCCTACCAATTCAATGAAAATGGCTTTTACAAGGAACAGACAGAATTTGATAAGTTGCTACTAGCTTCTGATGAGAAATTGATAAGGAAGTTGTGTACCTTTTTGCTAAATTTAAAAATGGAAGGCGAACAAGTTAAAGAAACAATGACAGCGTGGGCCAAGAATTTTAGATATGCTATAAATTTAGATAGCTGGCAAAATTTATGAGAAACGAATTAACAACTGACAAAATCAATAGCATATAAAGAAAACTAATATAAAATGTTTTATAGATGGCACAACACCTATAAGAATAGCAAAAATGTTTAGAGAGGTACTGGATAAATGTTGGAAATGTAAATGTAATCTAGGCCGGAGGTTTCCAACCTTGGTCCCTGTAAGGCTTGTGGACTTCAACTCCCAGAATTCCCCAGCCAGCATGGGTATACTGGGAGTTGAAGTCCACAAGCCTTAAAGGGACCAAGGTTGAAGACCTCTGATCTAGGCACTTATTATCATATGTGGTGGACTTGCACATATGCTAAAGAGTATTGGGATAGAATCTATAACTGGTTAAGGGAAATATTAGGAATACAGATTTAAACCTGAGTTTTTTCATTAGGGATGATTCCATAAAAATTTGATAAGCAATATATAAATATATAACTTTTATATATTTATATAAAAATAATTTATAGTAACGATGGCAAGAATTGTCTTTGCACAAAATTGGGAAAAAAGAAGAAATACCACCAGCAGAAGAAATAATAACGAAAATTGTAGACTGTGCAGAAATGGACAGATTGACGATGAGAATGAAAGGGGGAAAAAAAGACTCGGATTATTTTCAAATTTGGAACTTATTTTATATATGGCCCAAAAGAAGAATCAAATGTATTAGAAAGATTAATAATAGATATGATAATATTGATGTTGGTGAATTGTATATATACCCAGATGGCCAGTTTGTGTTGAGATAATTATTATTGTTTTATTATAAACAACTAAAATATATATATAAAAACCAATTTAATGGAAGACCATTTCCTTTAGAAATTGCTTTCGGAGCAGCATACAAATGGATTGAAATTCTCTTGGGGGGCTTGTGGTAGCCCAGCATTTATGGAGTAATAAGGCAGTTCAGTAGTGAGCAGTGTGGTGGCCTGGTGGGGAAGATGCTCGCCTCCCACTCGAAAGGTTGAGTGTTCAATCCTAGGTAGCGGAAGATGGTTCTCTCTTAGAGCACAAAGAAAAAAAATCTGCTGTGAACTCTGCATAGGCACCAGGAAGGGCAAACGGCTAGTAAATGCTCAGCATTCTATCCAGTTGCTCCAACTCTACCTCAAATGAAGGATAGTAAAAATGGAGGTAAAGTTTGCAAATGCCTTATCATTTCTTGTACAATTTTCTCTCCAGTGTGTGTGTCTTCAACCCCTCTAGTTTTCCATCCTTCTGTTCAATCCCAGAAGAAAGCTTCAGAAGAGGACAATTTCTGGAGTGGGGTCCAATTTCTCCTCCCGAGGAATTCTGAGCGATGGCCCTTCCATTTTCTCATCTTGTAAATTGGATGGAGGACTTTGAAAAGGCCCTTTCTGCTTATGTCTAATAACATAATTACGGTACCCATCTGCTGTGTCCTTCCTTAATTGCCTTCCTTTTACCCCTAGGTAATATTCCTCCCGTTTTCCTTCTAGATCAGTGACCTAGCGACCATCGAGACACTTAAGTTCCTCTTGTTGCACAATGCCAACCCCGAGCATCTCCCTGTCTTCTCCTCCAGAGAAGCTCCATCTTCTTTTTCGCCTCCTCTTCCCCTGACCTGTCCATCTCCTGGGCTTTGAGCTGCTGTGATTGGAGAGTGACAAGTTGGCAGGCTAGTCCCATCTCCTCCTAGACTGCAGATGGCTACCCCACCTGTAGGAAATATGTTGAAACAAGCTCTCTGTTAATGGTGACCGTAGCATCCGTGATTAATTACGGCACCATCGGGGGAACCCGGTGACATTAATGATGTCTGGATGGGAACAGCTGCCTGGCAGGCCTCCCTCAGATGTTTATGGACATCTTATCTCCAAGCAATATGGCCAGGTTCTAATTACTCTGAAATGCACACCAGTGGGTTTCTTTTTCTTTCTCTTTCCGCCCATCCTGCCTGGGGTGGGTTGGGAGGGGAAAAAATATCAGAATTTGTCTTCTCTCTCTTGCCCCTCACGGGAAGCATTTTTCTATTGCCTTTAGGTTTCTACCTGCCATATTGACAGGGATTATCAAGGGGCATTCTCATCAGAGGCAGCTCAGTGGTCCTGGCAACACACACGGGGAGAGGGAGAGGGAGAGAGACAGAGACAGAGACACACACACACACATACACACAGAGAGAGTTTGTGTGTGTGTGTGTGTGAGAGAGAGATAGAGATAGACAGAGACAGAGAGTCAGAGAGACAGAAAGAGAGAAAGAGAGAGAGACAGAGAGACAGACAGAGAAAGTGTGTGTGTGTGAGAGAGAGAGACAGAGACAGAGATATACAGAGAGAGAGAGAGAAAGTGTGTGCGTGTGCGTATGTATGTGTGTGTAAGAGAGAGAATGAGACAGACAGGCAGACAGAGAGATTTGCTAATGCAACTCTCCAGTTCTAAACAAGAATTCCCATGAGCACATTTGTGTGGTTGTGACTTGCGTTTAGGACTGTTGCAGCTTCCTTTGGTCACCTGTTCGCCATTTGTAATCTTCCCATCCAGCTTTGGACCAGCAAAGTTAGTGATGATGCTGGCAGGGAAGGTTACAAGATACGGTCACTTGATGTCTCACTTAATGACCATGGCAAAAAAGGTAGCAAAACATATCTCAATACATAGGTGTTGGAGTATAGGAGTGAAGGACCGCTGAATTTTGCAAGTGGACTTCTAAGCGGTTTACAGAGTCAGCCTCTTGCCCCCCAACAATCTGGTTCCTCATTTTACCAACCTCGAAAGGATGGAAGGCTGAGTCAACCTTGAGCTGGTCAGGATCGAACTCTAGGCTGTGGGCAGAGTTAGCTTGCAATACTGCACTCTAACCACTGAATCACCATGGCTCCTTGATAATGGGCCAAAAAGGAAAGGATATGAGGGAATAAGAAACTGTCCTAATATTGCTTGATGTGACCATATTTTAATATGACTATGAAGTCATGAGAAGTGTCCTTCCTTCCTTCCTTCCTTCCTTCCTTCCTTCCTTCCTTCCTTCCTTCCCAAGCAGAGGCACTTAGACTTATATACTGCTTTGCAGCCCTCTTTAAATGGTTTACAGAGTCAATATATTACCCCGAACAATCTGAGTTCTAATTTTACCGACCTCGGAAGGCTGGAAGGCTGAGTCAACCTTGAGCTGGTCAGGATCGAACTGCTGGCAGTGGAATGCAGAGTTAGCCTGCAATACTGCATTCTAACCACTGCGCCACCACGGCTCAAAAAAGCAATAGAAATGATTCAAACCATAAAAGTGATCTGCAGGAGTGCCCATCAATTTCCTAGCAGTATGGCCATTTATAGAGCATCTTTGATTACATGGTACTTTTCAGAGTAGCAGAAAGGGGAAAGGTCGTCACCTGAAGGAGATTACAGTTTAAAGTTCAAATCAGAGGAGACAGTAGAAAGGAAGGAAATGGAAACAAGACTGACAAAGAATCAAATGGGATTCAGTTCAAATGCACGTGAGCTGAATCTTCCTATGTATTAACTACACATATATAAACTATAATTGGGATAGGTGTGAATGCAAAGAACTTTGTATGTGTGTGATTGCAGTATTTCCAATCTTTTCTTCGATGGAGTTCTTGCTTCATACCAACAGCATAACTTCTTCACGAGACACTTTGATTTGTAGTTAAAGCTAAAGGTTGCCTTTCAATTGACTAAATAACTGCAAATGTTTGAGGGGAAACTTATTCTATTAGAAGTAAACATCTCGGCCTTCAATAGAGGTAGTCCATCAGGCCCCATAAACTTAATTATGCATTTTTAATGGTGGTTGGCATGCAAATCTTAAATGTCTCTTTAGCCTCTTTTTAATTTGAGTGTTAGATCCTTTGGCAGGGCTCACCCAATACAAAAAGGTAAAATAAAATGAGTTTAACTTGTTCGCAATTCCAACGTGTTAAAGGAAACTCAGCTGTTAATACAGTGTATAAATCGGACCATTGCAATTAGCCGAAATAGGGCTGAAGGGTGTCTGTGCTGCAAATAGGTAGAATGTGTTTACCTAGTTGTTTAATTCTGGTAACCTGGATTTAAGGTTGTTCTGCTATGAACATGCGACTTTTGAGAGGAGATTCTTTAATAAGTGTCTGGCGGAACAAGAAGGCATTAATGAGGTTTGGCAGTTTATGTTGCTAAAGAAAGGAATTTATGCACTTTGCAGATAATATTATTAAATACAACAGGTGGGTCTTTTTGCTTTATAAATTTGGTATGGTTTAACAAGTACTTTTGTATCATGCTTAATATATCCAGAATAAACTTTCTTCAGATTAAACCAGCATGCCAAGCTGAGTAAAAGTAGCAATTGAATTAGCCATCAACCTTCTTTCTTAATTGAACTTGCAAATGAATTGGAAATATTGTATATATGAATTTGGTGTATTCGCCAGGTTCATAAATTCCAAGATGCGTTTCCAGATCAGTCATTTTAGTATGGATTTGTTTTTACATACATGTAACTTTGTTCCCTGTTTGTTCTCAAGTTCTTCCTTAGCTTTTTTTTTTACTTGTTATTATATATCATTGATTCATTAGGAACAACATTCAAGATGGGATCTTATGTCTGAGTTCCAAAACTGAAGATAGTTGAATACGTTTTTTAAAATAAAGTCTGGGTAGAAAGCAGAGGCTCAGAGGCAAAGAATATGGCAGATATGAGACCAGACCCCATATACAAAAGAGGCCTCTTTGCTCTCACAAGACACAGGATGCTTATTTCAGAGAAGGCAAACTGAGGGTGTTTAGAAGAACATCCACACATAATGACATAGTTGTTTTGTTTTTTAATTGGAAACAAAGTAAAATGGGGGAGATATGGGTGTCCAGGAGAGATTTGTAGGTGGTTTCTCTAGTGTTATGTGGCCTAAGATTGAGGAAGGAAGGAAGGAAGGAAGGAAGGAAGGAAGGAAGGAAGGAAGGAAGGAAGGAAGGAAGGAAGGAAGGAA
>JANHFO010000509.1:0-10871 GCA_032468095.1 Pareas carinatus
ATAAAGAGCTAGAAAAGACAACAAAATATCGAGATTTAGAAATAGAAATTGAAAAGCTTTGGAATAAGAAAGCAAGGGCAATACCAATAACAATAGGCGCCTTGGGTGCAATCCCAAAAGATCTGGGACAACACCTGAAAACCCTTGACATTGTCAAAATCAACATTGGTCAACTGCAAATGGCAGCATTATTAGGAACAGCCTATATTCTAAGAAGGTATCTCCAGTCATCCTAGGCTCTTGGAAAGAGCTCAATAATTGGAGAAGGCCAACTCCAGCTTAACTTAAATCAGGCAGCTGTGCTCACCAGAAAAATAATAATAATAATAATAATGATGATGATGATAATGATAATAATGATAATAATAACATCTGTAAGCAAACATCCAAGCTCAGAGCACCAAGTACTTTACAGTTCAACACCGAGTTACAGATGTTCTCTTCTTTTTGAACCTTCAAGACCTGGTTTTTCTCTCAGGCTTAGGTTGAAATGGACGGGGTCCCTTGTTGAATGCAAGAGTAGCATAATAAAATGGGGAGACAGGCTGTACCTGAGGCCTGCCCCTCTATTAAATGAAGGATTTTCCACTTCAGCATAAATAGATTCCTTCACTCCTCTCTCAAGCTATCTATGAGTAAGCAGAGAGTCATTAAGGTTGTTGCTCCTAAATCTATCCCTGTGCAAAATCTGAATGGTGTGGTCCTCAAAAGATTGTGCTTTTTCTTTTAAGTGAAGGTATACTGCTGATTCTGGTTCTGTAGTATTGCTTCTCCTGTGCAGGGCTGTTCTCTTGGGTAAAGACTCCTTGGTTTCTTCAGGGTAGAGCTCTGAACATTCCTCACTGCATTGGACTGAAACACTTTATTACTGCTCTGTTTTGGTATACGATCCTTCCCTCAACAGAAGTAGAAAATTCAGACACAACCTGTCCCCCATTTTTATGCTGCTCTTGCATCATTCTCCAAGAAGATCAAGATCACTTCACAGGATCACCAGGGAAATCAACTTAATGACCTACCTAAGAGAAGGATTTAGGAGCAAGAACAACTTAATGACTCTCTGCCTACTCACTTAAGGAGCCTACTCAGATAAGATGAGAAACGAAACCACTTGGAAGGACATACATGGGATCTCTCTAATCAATTTGCTCAGACTGAAGAAGCTAATTGGCTAAGCAGCAAAAAAAATGTTTCAAACCAAAGAGAAAAAAAGTCATTGTCAGGACTCAACTTTCAGTCTATTCAAAATTGTGACTGACCCACCCAAAAGGTAAAACCTGGTTTTGAAGTTCCAATGGCCACAAAAGAGTCAGTTTGCAAGCTTCGGAATTTTGGAGATTTCTGTGAGAGGTGTCTCAGAGCTATAGAAAGGAACTGTAGGTATCAAATCTAGTTCTACTGTAAGAGAAGGAGTGGAAGAACCTGGTGGTGGAGTTAAAAGAGGGACCAGCCTAGAATTCTTCCATAGCCACAAGCAAACTAAGTTCAACCTCCCTTGAATTCCTTTGACCCGTATCTAACTCCAAGCAGGTGCTGTTAGTTGAGAAGATTCCTGTGCACAGGTGTTTTAGCAATCAGTTAGTTTAATTGGATCTTCACATGTGGACCTGGTTTTTCACACCTGACACCTACAGACTATTAACATCTCACACACACTTATAATCAGCAATATGAACTGTGAAAAATTATATCCTTCATATGTGGCATGTGTTCGATGAGCTTCTTCCTCTTTTTCTATGAATTTCAAACAACCTCTTTATTGCCTTTTCCCTCTTCTGGGTCTGGCTAATTTATGTTATATTACATTTGTCTAATTTTTAAAAAAACTGGAAATGACAATTCAAGTCTTTCTCCCCCCCCCCAAGTCATTGGAAGAGTCACAGTTCAACAAGAAAATAAATCTTTTCTTGAAAAACACCTTCCAAGCAATGTGAATATTTCTAAAAGCAACAGGTTACATAATACAGAGAAAGGGTCATCAAGTTTAATATTGGAATGCTGTTTCTGGCCGGCTGAAGCCAAAAACTAAATTCAGAGAAGCTGCATTTTCTAGAACTGTGGAAAGATTTTTATTATTTTTTAAAGGAGAAAAGTTTCTTATGGGTAGGTCTTTCACCATCATCTGATTCATTTGACTTGGAAAGCAAAACAAACACATTGCTGCATTCAAAGGATTGCACAAGATAATTCGCAAGAATGAGCTGTGTCCACAGTTCCTAGAAAAGGAGGGGGGGGAATCAGCAGCAATGCAGGCAGCCAACTCGTTCAGTGTCAACTCTAGGCATCGTCCCAGGCCTCGCAGTAAAATGAGTCACCGTGAGTCACAGCAAAGCTATTTTTGCTTTGAAAGTATTGCCAGGCACTGTGTTAATATTCAACCTGTGGTAAATTTAGCAATGGCAGGAAAAACAAGAGTTTCCATGGTTGCTCCCAACAACATTTATGATGTTTGTGCGCAACTAATAAACTTGGAAGGTTAAGTCAAATACATTAGAGACACCCCCTTTTATTTTTAATTAGCAAATCCCAAGCTTGATGCATTGGTATATGACTCACGGTTTATGGCAAATAAATCGAAATAACGCAATCATTAATTTGCAATCCATCAAGGGCTAACGTTAAACCCCTGTTAGGAACATGTTTCTCCCTGTTCTTTGGGATTCTGCCTCTTCCTTTCTACTTTCCTCTCTCACCTTATTATTGAAGGAAAGCAGTTATCCATCAATTACTCAGCCAAAGGTGGAATTAAAAGCAATTAAGAGAACTGTGTTTACCCGCTGATCATTTTGGCTATCAGAGATCAACTGGCTTCCATAAAACGGCTGTTACAGATGTGCGATATTGGTGCAAACTTTTATTATTATGTGAAGATAGTGTCTGTGAATGAAAGGCTTATCTTGTCTTTCATGTGAATTCAGTGCCAGCCATTCTGTAAAGGAAGCCAGCAGCAGTAGGAGGAGCAGGATTCTGAATGCCAAGGTTAGATTTTATAAACAGAAGCGGTGGAAAGGAAACACAGAGATGGGAGGAATTCCAGCAGGCAAAAACGGAAGCATAAGTGAGCGTGCAAGCTCTAATCACAATTCCGTTTAGATCAGCTATGCTGAGTAAGAATTTTGGGAGCTGAAGCCACATCACATCAGAAGAGACTAGAATGGAGAAAGCTAATCCACCGACGGTAGATCAACTGGCAAGTGAGAGGTTGAGAGATGTCAAGAGAACGATCCAGCAGCTGAATATGAAATGTTGTAGGGCAACGGGTTCCATTCTACTGAAGGCTGAAAGAAATTGCCATGACTTTAGAACAAAATTTGGAATCTATGGTAGTGTTTATTATCACCCGGCCTATTGTAATGGCTTGGATAATCCCTGGAGTGTACAGTGCGCCTCTTCCCGTCTAAGCATCATTGTGGTGCAGATTGTGGGTATCGCAGAACATTTTAGTCTGCCTGTATTATTTATTTATTTATTTATTTAGATTTATATGCCGCCATTCTCCCGAAGATCCTTCCCAAGCGCACTTGTTGATTTCATTTGTGCAACATGCTTAACTAGGCTGCTGAATCAATCTACCTCCTGGAATTGCATAATACACTGAAATATGAATTAATAAAATAGTCTGG
Organism: Pareas carinatus; assembly: GCA_032468095.1. Lineage (NCBI taxonomy): Eukaryota > Metazoa > Chordata > Lepidosauria > Squamata > Pareidae > Pareas > Pareas carinatus. Next base: position 3,624 of record JANHFO010000509.1, read on the forward strand.
GCTTGTACAGATAGTCAATTCAATTCAGAATAGAGTTGGAAGGGACCTTGAAGGTCTTCTAGTCCAACCCCCTTCTCAGGCAGGAGACCCTATACCATTCCAAACAAGTGGCTGTTCAGTCTCTTCTTTAAAACCTCCAGTGATGAAGCGCCCACACCTTCTGGAGGGAAGCTGTTCCACTGGTTGGTTGTCCTCACTGTTAGGAAGTTTCTCCTTAATTCCAGGTTGCTTCCCTCCTTGGTTCGTTTCCATCCCTTGCTTCCTGTCCTGCCTTCAGGTACTTTGAAGAATAGCTTGATTTCCTCTTCTGTGTGGCAGCCCTTGAAGTATTGGAACCCTGCCATCATGTCAGCCCCTAGTCCTTCTTTTCCTTAAAATAGACATGCCCAATTCCTGCAACTGTTCTTTGTATGTTTTTTGCCTCCAGTCTCCTAAGCATCTTCGTTGCTCTTCTCTGCACTCTTTCTAGAGTCTCAACATCCCTTTTACATCATCGCAACCAAAATTGGACGCAGTATTCCGACACAAATAATTTTATTTTATGAACACTGATTATTATACGGACACACCTGCAGTTCTGGAAGTGGATATGAAGTTCCTTTTCAGCTTTTATTTATTTTTAGTCATTTGATGAAGTGAAGACTAAAGGCTGGTTAGCACAGAGAGTATTCATATTTGCTGGTAGGAGAGATCCTAGTAAAACTCTGCAATATTTGTGATCAACCCAGGTTTCTTCAAAAAGATCGTTCAAGATCAGATCTGGAAATGCTGCAATTTTACCACAGTTTGTCCTTGATTTTTATGTGGGAAACTATTTTTTTTTACATCCCCAGTTCTATAAAAGTACATTAACAAATCAGATATCCTGGCTAGCTGTTCAGATTGGGATACAAATATCACTGGGATTTCACATTCCTTTATATTTTGCAATGTAGCTTTTGGCTTTTAAAAAAGTACATATTTCTGGATAAAACATATTGAGAAATAAATATTCTTTTGAGGAAAATACAATGAAGAATACATATTTAGCAGTATTTCTGCAGATTTTTTTGAACTGTCAAATTTAGGCAACAAACTTGGTTTATCAAACTAACCTTCCCCAAACTGGTGTTCTTCAATGCCATTGCTGGCTAAAAAATTCATTAAAATTTCATTTAATAAATCATTAAAAAAACCTCTGAAAGTTGAAATTCAACATCTCTGAATGACATCAAGTTTGCATAAAACAATATAGACTCGTGTACCTCATACGATCCATCTCATATTCCCTAGAAAATCTTAGCGTAGCCTTCACTTCCCATAGCCTCCTTTTATAAGTCTAAATATTTGCAGTAAAATAACTATATTTTCCCTAGGAGTTTACTTCTCTCCCCTACATCTTTGTCACTTTTTTTCTTGTCTCTTGTATGTCCAATTTAAGTTCTCCAAGCAAGAGATTTCTACTTCTATACTATACTGAGTGATGTGGCATGGTGGCTTAGTGGTTATGATGCTGAGCTTGTTGTCTGGAAAGCCGGCAGCCCAGGTTCGAAACTCAAGTGCCACCTGATGGGGTGAGTTCCTGTTCTCACCTCAGCTCCTGCTCACCTAGCAGTTCAAAAGCATGCGAATGCGAGTAGATAAATAGGTACCACTTCGGTGGGAAAGTAACAAGGCTGTATGATGTCATGCTGGTCACATGAGCGAGGAAAGGTCTGCAGTCAGTGTCCTTCAATGTCCTTGAAACAGAGATGACCACCGCCCAAAATAGTCAGCAACAACTAGCACAGTAAAACCCGCAGGGACTCCTTGAACTTTTTACTGTACTGAGTGGGTACGCCATAGCAATCGAGAAAGCGATATAGGCATTTATCTTACACCCCATCACATGTGATCTTCCATCCTTCTTTTTGTAGCACAACCCCAAGATTATAGCATCAGAAAGTAGCAGTAAATGCCAAAAATTGGTAGCAGATGTCAGATGTTAAAAATTAAAAGTAACGAAGTTAGCGCATGTTAAGCTTCCCACAGATTTTATTGTCTCATTTGACTTTTCAAATGTAAAATTTATTTTAAAAGTTTGTGTGTGTTATATTATCACCACCCACTGAAGCCTGCATAAGACAGGAAAAAAAATAAATTTAAAAATATTGTTGCACCCAATTATAAAACCACACCATGACTGGAGTTGATGGAAGTTAAAATCTAATTCATTTAGAAAGTAGTAATTTGAAGAAAGTGCAGTGCAGGTAATCCTCGACTTACAACCAGCTAGACAGGGATCATTTGAAGTTACGACAGATCCCTCCAAAGCTACTTACAACCCAATTTTGAAGTTATGACATTTGCATACTCCTTAGTCATGTGATCATACTTTGGGCACTTGGCAACTTCTCACCTTTACAACCATCTGCAGCATCACTGCAAATTGTATGACTACAATTTTAACTTCAATCAGAATAGAGCTGGAAGGCACATTAGAGGTCTTCTAGTCCAACCGCCTCCTCAAGCAGGAAACCATATACCATTCCAGACAGGTGGCTATCCAGTCTCTTCTTAAAAACCTCCAGTGATGAAGCACCCACAACTTCTGAAGACAAAAATTGTTCCACTGGTTTACTGTCCTCAGTTAGGAAGTTTCTCCATAATTCCAGGTTGCTTCTCTCCTTAATTATATTCCATCCATTGTTCCTTGTCTTGCCTTCTGGTGCTCTGGAGAATAGATTGACCCCCTCTTCTTTGTGGCAGCCCCTCACATACTAGAATACTGCTATCATGACCCCCCCTTTCCTTCTTTTCCCTAGACTGGTCATACCCAATTCCTGCAACTGTTCTTCATATGTTTTTATCTCCAGATCTTTAATCATCTAAGTTGTTCCTCTTTGCACTTTTTCCAAAGTTTCAACTTTTTTTTGTAATGTGGTGATCAAAACCCGGATGCAGTATTCCAGGTGTGGTTGTACTAAGGATTTATAAAGCGGTACTAATACTTCACGTGATTTTGATTCTGTGCCTCTGTTTATACAACCAAGGATTGTATTGGCTTTTTTGGCTGTTGGCTCATGTTTAAGTGATCGTCCGCTAGGACTCCAAGGTCCCTCTCACAGTTACTGTTTTTGAGCCAGGTTTTGCCTATCTGTACATATATCTTTGGGTTTTTTTTGGGGGGGGGTATGCTTTTTTTGCGAGTTTCTGCCAAAAAACACCTCTTGGGTAAAACAAATTTGCTTAACAACCATGATATTGACCAAATGACCATGGTGCTTCCTTAACTACCAGTGTTAATTAATAACTGCTGTCAAACATGCCAACAAATCAGGCCTGGTGAAGCCTCAACTTACAACTTTAATGACTTACAACTATAATTCCAGACTCAATTATAGTCACACATCGAGGACTACCTGTATGGAAACAAACCACGTTGTCTCAGCCATCTTGCTATTTTCACAATGGCCAAGAGAACAACAAGTCTGAGCTGCTCCAAATTCAAAGGGGCTCTCTGCCAATAAGATATAGGATTCAGTCCCAAAAGTAGCTAACTAATTCAGGTGGATTGCTCAAGAGATGTGGGCCAATGCTGCTTCATTTTTGCCTACCCATGTTTTGAAACGCATAGTGCTTGGTAGCTGCCAAAAATTAATGGTGCATACAGATGTAGGGCTGAGGATCTTGAAACAGGGATGGGAACAAGCTACTTCGAATCCCTTGATTTCTGCTTGTTCAAAGGAATCCTTTCAAATAACTTTGCTTCAGTAATATCCCAGGGGTGTAGGGGTGGGTATTAGAGAAAGAAAAAACCAAAAGGTAATTATGTAGATAGATTACTAGAGCCACATTAGATTGCCAAACAATTACACATGATTATGACTGCCTGTTAAAGAAGTGCTTTCTTCCTGTGCATTTTAATGCACGGCTTTTATTCATCAGACTTTAAGTTGCTGTAATTATTATTTGCAGCCTAGAGTGAGATAATGTAATCAAGCTGCTATTACTGCTCTTCTGACTGTGGGAAGAGGATTCCTACACAACCTCTGTTTACGAGTCCAGACACAACTTGTAAAAGATTGTCAACATTTTTTCTCTCACAGCTTTTCACCACCATTGAGATCTAAAGTAAATGATGGTGCTCAAGCCCAGGAGATTTATCCACAGTTGAATCTTTCTCATTTCTATCCCCAGTGGACAAAATATTTATTTCGTTGGAAAATTCTTTTTTTGAACTTAAATGAGCAAGAGTCCCTCTCCAAGGACAAGGCAAAGGGGAAACTCGCTGGCTGAATTCACACAACACAACAGACTAAGTTAAAATCAAGTTTGGTGGTTCATGGTTAAAATGTTTTGGACCTCAGTTTTTGTTGTAAGATGTTAGATGGACCACAGCGACGTATTAAAATTATTGCATAATTTCTTGTTTGGACGCCGGCATTGACTGCTGAAGTTTTCCTGTAAATCATAAGGTGGCCTCATTCTCTCTTTCTCTCTAACAGGAATTGTGCCTTCTCTGATAAAACTTTTCTCTAAAATGTTTTCAACATTTATTTGCTGGCATTTCTCCCTGCAAATAATTTCATTTCCCCAAACCCATTTGTCAACACTGATTTCTTTTTTTTAAAAAAAAATGGTCTCAATATTTAGGCCCTTCTTTGGATTTTATCTCTTTTAAGCTTCCAGGAGAAAGAACTACTAATTATTCTATGTATTTCCTCTCTGACACTGGTAGAAGTGTAACCCTGCCCTGATTAAAGTAGTTTACATCTGTTTCCCCCAACGCAGCAACTTGGAGACAAATTGAGACTCCAGCTCACATCAAACCTACTCAGCACTGGTTGTCTAATAGGCATGTAGAAAGGAGATTACTTAAGGAAGGCTGCTATACAAACCAAGTTGCATTTTATAATTGGCTTTAGTATTATTAACAATCATACACAGAGCAGTGGATCTTGGCTATGAATATGTCATCATTTTATCCATTGTCTATCCACTGCAGGATGAAGGCTTCTTCCGCATGTTTCCAACCCATACGGTCCTGAGCTTTCTTTAGCCAATTGGGCCCGCAGTACTTCCATCTCACTTTCGTGGGTGCTTTTATCATGTGGAATCTATTCCATGACTGCTTTGGTCCACCCGCCATCAGTTCTTCTTGCTATCTGAGCAGCCCATTTCCATTTCAGTTCTTTTACTCTCTTGATATACGTATGCATAGCAATATAAGAATATTATATGTACAACCTGATAATGTTTTTAAAAATAAATTGCTACCCATGCCTGGAACTCTTTAACTCTGAAAATAGTTGAAGGCCTGACATCCATCGAAACAGGGAGCTGGATTTGGGAAAAGTACCCATTTTCGCGAAAGGAACAGTGCAAATCTAAGAAAAATTATTCTTCAAAAATAGCATGGAGTGCCTCTTTCCAAATTCATAAACAAATTGCAACTCATCCTGCAGACTCCTCATCTGCACATTACTAATCCTAAAGATGGACAAGATTTCTGATGAGTGCAAGCAAGCCCGGTCATAAGATGTAATGATTTTGCAACACAACTCAGTTGCACAAATGAATTACTTATACAATCAAGAATTATGGGAACAGAATGATCTGATGAAGAGGGGGAAAATGTTGCTGAATATCACCAAAATCAGCCACAGTTGCTTAATTGCTAAGCCCGGGCAATTGCAGCACCAAGCTGAAAGGATCCCCACGTCTTCTTCTATGTGAAGATAATAAAGTCACTCATTTGCAACACTGCTGGGCAGAGGGTTAGCACTTCTGTTCTCCACAAGCAGTCACTTTGTTGGGGGAGTGGGGGTCAAAAGGAAAAAATACTGCTGTGTTGAATGTCTGGGGAAGACTGCGAGCAATGAAGCAAGTCTGAATATTAGTCAGTAGACTGGTCAAGGCAATCTTGCATTGCAAAACATTCTCTGAAGTGGTAAGTAAATTCTTAGGTGAGAAAAAGCTCTGAGAAGTACGCAACAGAGTTTGTCAAGAGTTGTGTGCATCAAGCTTATGTTTCCCTTGCTCAAAGGTGGGGCAGGATGAGGAAGATAACTCAGAGCACTGAGAATCACCTCCTATCCTCTGAATGCTGGCTGGCTCTTTTGCCCCATTTCTGACATGCTATCTGTTATTTCTGGTAAGGATGGCATCTGGCATGAATTTGCAGCAGTGTCTTTCCACAGCCACTTCCTGCAAATGATTAGCAATCTCTAATCGACTCAATCAAAGCAATCTCTAGCTCAAATCTAACCTATCTTCAATAGAGTCAGCATAAAGACCTCAGCTTAAAACAGTTCTTTAAGTCACCATTCAAAATTGCAATGGCACTGGAAAAAGCGAATTGTGACTGTTTTCATACTTACGGCCGTTGCAGCATCCCCATGGTCGTGTGATCAAAATTCAGATGTTTGGTAACCCATTCATATTTACGATGGTCGCAATTTCCCGGGGCCATTTGATCCCCTTTTGACACCTTCTGATAAGCAAAATCAATGGGAAAGCCAGATTCACTTAACCCCCGGCAAGAAAGTTCATATAACAGTGCAAAAGTCACTTAACACATGTCTCACTCAGGCACAGAAATTTTGGGCTCAATTGTGGCCATAAGTTGAGGACTATGTTTAGTCTTTAACTTAAAACCATAATTGATCCCAGAATTACAGTAGTCAGTTGTGCTGGAGTTTAAGTGGGCCACCATGTGACCTCGCCTGATTTTATGACCTTCTTTTGTAGCCATTGTAAAGCAAATGCCATTGTTGTAAAGTGAACACCGCAGTTGTTAAGCAGATCCATTGTCTGCAATGGGCATTTTTTCAGGAAACAGGAAATAAACGCTGGTTTCCACCCCACACCCAAAATGTAAATCATGGTCACATGACGGAGGGACACTGCAAAGAGTGAATGCAGGCTGGTTGCCAAGCATCCAAAATGAAATCACATGACTGCTGGGGTTGCTGCCAGGACTTTGAATCTTGGCAGGAAATGACCTGGGAGTTCCACAATAACTTCTAACAGTTGCTAAGCCACCGATCATAAATCAAGGACCGCTTGTATCCCTAATAAAAATGAACCAAATCATCCCAAAAACCCAGATCCAAAGATTGATCAGTCGTATTCTAAACTTCTAGATCACAGATGTCAAACTGGCGCCCCACGGGCCAGACCTGGCGATTAGCATGGCACTCCCTGGAGGTGGCGACGGTGTGGGTAGGGGGTCTCTGGCCATGGGGGTCATCAGCAGCCGCGAGGGGATCAGCGGGGGCCGCGGTG
>JANHFO010000510.1:17273-37315 GCA_032468095.1 Pareas carinatus
ATTTTATATGGCTGTACACCGCCCTGGGTCCCTTCGGGGAGAAGGGCGGTATAGAAATCTAAATAAATCAAATCAAAATCAAATCAAATGAAGTTGGCAACAAGACTTTGAAAGGAGATTTCTGGAGGAAAAAAAATATTGGGTACCTTACAACCTGCCTAATAAATGTTTTCAGTAGAACTGGGGATAACTGGCCTTTTGAAATTCCTTTCCAAGTCTGTGAGCACAGATTTTGAGAGAATAATTTCGTTTAATTTCTCTGGGGAAGAAGTTGTCTAACAATATTTCAAGGGCAAGCCTCTCCTTAATCATAATAGCAGCAAGATCTTGAAACAAAAAGAAATCTCATACAATGAAGCCCTTCATAATGTCTTCCCTTGCAATTTAAGGGTGAAAAGCCAGGGAAGCTGCAGATCACTAGAGACAAGATAGGACAAGGAAAGGCAGGGCTTTCACATACAGCCCGTGATCATCTACTAAACTACTGTAAGTGAAATATCCACTTTCTACCCAGGAGAATTTCCCTGAAAAGTTTCTTTTCATTTTCCAGGGGAAAAAAAACAATATTAAACTTTTTTTTCAGGAGAACTGTTAGGAAGAAAAGTTGGGTTTCCCCCGCCCCTCTAGACAGCTAATACAATGGCCACACCTGCTTTTATTGCAAAATACTGTGTTTCCCCCAAAATAAAACCTGGTCTTGTATTAATTTTTTCTTCAAAAGACACACTAAGGTTTATTTTCTGGTTAGGTCTTATTTTTGTGGAAATATGGTACTAAATGCATTCGTCTGGCTGATGATCTTAACTGGGGCTTATTTGAGTGGGAGGGTAGGGCTTATGTTATCCGTGTAGATGTATACAATCACATTTTCATTGTATTGAAATTGCAAACACATAAAAGCATGTAAAGGAGACTTAAAAAAGACCCGTCCAGCAGGGAGTCTGGATAAGGACATTCCTTGGCATTCATTATTTCTACATTCTGAGGCTTTGTGACAAAATCACTCATTAGTTAAACCTTGAAAATGTGAAAACATGAAAAAAAAGTCTTTTACATTTGTAAAGCAATAAACAAAGGAGCACATTTCCCTGTGCTGCCTAAAGGTGAAATTTTAAAGAAACTGGTTGGCAGATCTAAAGATCTGGAATTTAAATGCACACATTCACTCTCATTACTAAAGTAGCATTGAGTTAAGTTATGATATTTACCTAACCTGTGAAGGATAATAATAGAGGTTGAAACTGTAATTAAGGGGAAATACAATACACAAAAGTTGCATTATATGGGAACAATTAGAGGGGTGAATATTGGCAATGAATGAAAGTCTACATCACTTGGAAAATGCCACAGTCAAAGGGAGTCGGTTACTCACTACTTTCTTGCTTTTGCCTCTTGTTTCTTGACTGCCAAGTTCATTATAGTTCACCTCTACCATTGCTCTAAATTGTTTACATATTTAACTAAGGCATTGCAAGTTTTCCAGACCTGCTTACATGGTACACAAATAGCTTATCTATTCTCTTAACTCTTCTTTTATTTTAAATCTTCCCAAACTTTCTTAGAATCCAAGAATGCATTGCCAAAAAAGATTAGCATGTGGAATTTCTTTCCTACAGGGTTATTTCAAAACTTCTCTGCGTCTTGATTTAAAACCAAAATAAAATAGGCTTTACATATTCGCAAGGCAGCTTTCCTTAAAAAAAAATGAAATTTAGAGTTTAGCATATCCAGTTCCATCTACACACATTTTCCACAGCTTAAAGTGGCTTTTTCCCCCAAGATCAAATATTAAATTCTTATTATTATGCTACCCTGAAAAAAATCTTACTTGTTTCACATAAAATGCTAGAAAATGATTTATTTTTCAACCCTTGCCCTCCCAAAAGTCCTGCTATGTTCTTTCACTGTGTTGGTGGGAAGATGTTCCTTGAAAGATGAATAAAGTATGCCTGGAGAAAACACCAAAACAATATACTCTCCAGGAAACAATATATGTATATGTGTTATTTTAGTGCACTTTTAAATGTCTTGTTTAGTTTAGTTTAGTTCTTGAATTCCCCTCCCCCGTATTTGGGGAGTTTATATTTTAACTTTGTGGATAAAATTTTAAAAAATATTTTTGAAAAAGAATACACTTCTAGCAAAATCACACAATGTATGAAAATCACTCGAAGATGAAAAATGAAAATAATTAACCACACATTGACAGGATGAAAAGAGTCATAATGCTTTTGAACTTTAGTGTTGGAAAAAACTCTTGAGACTATTATGGATAGTCAAGGAAACAGATGGACAAATCAATCCAGAATTCACTTGAAGCACAAATGACTAAACTCAAATTATCATATTCTGGAAAAATGAAATGAAGACCCAGCTCCTTGAGAAGTCCACAAAGCTGGGGGGAAGAAAATAGAAGGCAACTAGCAACAAAGCAGATGGACTCAATTATGAGTATATTGTTGGAGATCTGAAGGGCCACTCTAGGAACATATTATCCTGGACAAAGAATGGTTGTTCAGAGTCAATACAGATTTGATGGCCCATAATAACTAATGTTTTAATAATGATTTACTAAAAAAACACACACATTTAGTCTATAAAACATACAGAAGCATTTTAAACTACAAAGCCTCAGTTCATGTAACATAAGGCGACGAAAGCAACCAAATCAGGTTATGGTACAGTGTGACTCATGAACTCAGTTAATGCATTTATTATTTAGACTTATATACCACTTAACAGTGCTTTACAGTACTCTCTAAGTGTTTACACAGTCAGCATATTGCTCCCAACAATCTGGGTCCTCATTTTACTGACCTCGGAAGGATGGAAGGCTGAGTCAACCTTGAGACAGTTAGAATCGAACTGCTGAACTTTTAATAGCTAATGGCAGATGACAGTCAGCAGAAATAGCCTGCAGTGCTGCTTTTAACCACTGCACCATCCTGGCTCCTAGCATTAATAGAAGAATAATTGAATGGTATGTTCATAATTAAAGGGAAATGGTTTCTTACTTAGCTGATTCATTTCTGATATTAGCAGTCTATTTGATAAAACTAATTTATATTTAGAGGCAAAAGGAGTGCTTCAGGCAACTTAGGGGAAAGTTGAGTGGCCTTAAACCAAGAACATATTTTCTTCTATCATACAGCAGCTGTAAACGCCAGTCAGATAATTCCAGGAAAAGGCAGAATACATTAAGAATTTCCAAATTGATTCTGCTTTTGTGTGCCTGTTTTTCCAAAACACCATCTTGTTTTCAGTGTCATATTTTACTGTTGTACAAAATGTATGGTCTCACACTTCCAAAATTAGGATGAAGCTGAGAAACGAGTGACGTAAAACATGAGCGAGGAGAATGTCACAAAGATACTTTATTTGGAGATGATGGTCAGTGGAGCTGGAAAGTTAACACTGCTCTGAGAAAGTTATGTAATGCTAGTGGCAGGAAGTCCTGGAATCAATTATTTCATAAAACTTAGCCTGGCATCAAACCTTCTTGCACTTCTTTAAGTGGATAATTACGATATGCTAAATACAGATAGATACTCAAACACAAAGGGAGTTTTTCACTGATGCCTCTGGCAGCCAACACAAATATCTCTGAAAGCTGTGAAAATTTAAGACAGGCTCATAGATAAATAGGGAAAGTTCATCATCTTTCATATATACATTAAATTCCTCATATGTAATAAACTGTAAATTCCTATGGACAGAAACAGAAAATATACTTTTTAGACCTTCCTTTACTACAAAGTTGCTAAGGAAGCACCTATACTTAGTTGGAAGGGGGGAGGGCTAGCAATTTTTTGTTTATTGTCTGGCATTTGTCTGAAATGAACCACCAAATCTTGTGGCAGTGAAAAGACAAGAAGTCCAAGACTTGAGTGGCAAGGTTTGCTATTTATGTTTTCCATTCCCTGAATTCTGTTTGCAGTTGGATAGTACTTACAACATCTATAGGAAAAAGTTTCCATTGTAATGTCTGTTTACTTAACTGATTGAAATGCATTTTAAAATGGAAATGTAGGAATGGGGATTTTTAAATCAATGTATATGTAATTATATATAAAAATGATGCATGATGTGGGGCTAACCTAAGGAACACTACTACAAATTGTATGTAACATAAACCTGACTTTTTGTCTAATCTCAGACACTGGAGAGGGTAGTATACTGCAGAGCTAATAGAATCCCAAATATTTCAAGTGCTATCAATAATTTTGCTGAATGAGTATATGATCAAGAAGAAAAAGACGGACTTAGGGCATGGTATGAGAAGAGATCATCTTGTTTGTTTGTGGAATATATTCATATATATTCTTCCTTATCCAGAAAATTTCCCACTTGGCTACCACATCTGATGCACAGTATCAAGGTGAGACATAGAAAAAAGATAGATCTGCAGAAATGACTAGGAATATAACTTTCTACTTCCCATTTCCACTGAGACACTATTAGTTATGTTGAAGGCTCAGAGATTAAGAATTATTGAGTACCTAGACATCTCAATATGTAGAGAATGAGCTCCACATCCATTTCCAGGGCTTATAAGTGCACCACCCATCAATCTAAATTTCAGGGTTTTGTTTAGAAATCTTATTATAATAATTTTAAAAATCTATTGCTTATTTTCCATCCCATAAAATTAGCATAATATACTGCATTTTTACCATGAGTGTAAATCTTCCTTTAAAAAAAGTGAAATTCACCCTTAACCAACTAATTTTGAAGTGAAAAAAACTAGCTGTAATATCAGGGCATTGAAAAGCAAGAATCTTCTAAAGTGGCTGTTATTATTACTTTTTTTAATCTTATAAATTGTAGCTTTCTATTCTAACGTTGGTTTCTGGTTTCAGACGAGTAGAAATCTAATTTCCTTCTCCTCAAGAACAAATGTCAGCACAAGTGGGATCTGAAATTTGTTGCTTGACACCTGCAGGTAAGAACTAAATTGAGGGTAATATTTCAAAGGGTTCTTGGGAGGTACACACTCAAATTTAGTTAAGAGACAAGATCATAGATGTTTGTACCTCCTGCATCATGCTTCTAAAATTATCCCAAGTGACCGACTGACAGACACAAGGCGAGGGGGAAAAAATGGTAGTCTTGACATGATTGAAAACATGCAAGAGGAACTCCAAAAACCTGAGGCACTGTTATGATTCTTTTTTCTAACAGCGCAGTTTCATAGGTTCTCTCACCATGACCCCCAAAGTGGTCATTTGAATATATTTCTCAGTAGTTTTCCTTCAGTAAAACCTTTCAATTTCTCCATGGATTGATGTGTAAAGTTGGAGTCTACATTTTTGTGTGTGTTGTTCTTATTAGGCAGGGAGTCCATAACCCGGTACCCACTAGCATGAAGCTCTCAAAGACATGTGTGTGGCCACAGAGCCTCTCCAAAACTTTCCTCCAAATTATAATGTTTAATTTGAAAGAACTGGAAAATATTAAATATATGGGGATTATTCAGATAAATTGTATTTAGCTGTTTTGAGTGTAATTTATTACATCCTAATGAAAATTCATTTAAAGTAGAATTCATTTAAAAATTCTGTATCTTAGCCCATTAATTATGTGTGTATTATGTGTTAATTATGTATTAATCTATGTTTAGATTCCCAGTCTAAGACTGGTAGAAACTTAACAATTCAAGTTCTAACCAAGGACCTAAGACTTGTTAAGTTATCAGGAGTTCCAAGTAGGAAGTGTTTTTCTAAAATTAGGGTGTTCAGGTCTGATAAATTCAATATTTTCAAATTATTACAATAATTTTTATTGCTATTATACCATGGCCTGAAATGTCACTTAAATAATAAATGTGAGCCCATGCCATCCAGAAATATGTGTGCCTCTGTGCACTAGATCAGTTTTTCTCAACCTTGACAACTTGAAGATGAGTGGATTTCAATTCCCAGAATTGTCTGAGGAATTCTGGATGTTGATGTTCACTCATCTTCAGGTTGCTAAGATTAAGAAACACTGCAGTAGATTATTACTTGTTACCTTTTCCCTATACATTGCCCCACATCACATTCCATGAACAGCACAAGCAGTAATTGTAGAAGTGGGTTAAAAAGATAAAAGGAGTCAAGGCAAACTAACAGCCTACAAATGCTGTTTTTTTTATAGGACAGGAATCTATCACTCTGGCTATTTTTAAATTAATTATTCATATATTTCCTTTGAGAGTCAGTTTAATGTAGTAGTTAAGGCATCAAGCTAGAAACTGGGAGACTGTGATTTCTAGTTCCTACTTGAGCACAAAGCCAGTTGGGTGACCTGAGGCAGTAACTTTCTCTCAGCTCAGGTAAGGAGACAAAGGCAAATCATTTCTGAAAAACTTTGCCAAGAAAAATGCAGGGACTTTTCCGGGCAGTCTCCAAGAATTGTACATGATTGAATAGAAAAGAAAAAAAATGCTTTTAAAGATAAAATCATTTCAAGATGGCTTACTAACAAGCAATACACTCAGAAAGCACTTTTCACATTCAAAGAGCTCTAAAGAAAGCAAATTAGGGAACGTGGTGGAGTTCAAAGGTGGAAATTCCTAAACTGGGAGCTACAGCTGAAAAGGCCTGGAGTTTGCCAATCTCATTTTTACTATGGTGTATCCAAAAGCTCTAGGTTTATTTAGTCTTCGCCTTCTATAAGAAATTTTCAAAACAGGAATAGAGAAGATACATAGGCACACCATTTGGGGTGGGTTCCTGCAGTTATGTTGAATTCTACCTCATTATTTGAAGTGCAGCAATTAAATGGTGCTTCTCTAAAGGCAGCTAATTTGTCACTAGGAGCAGCTTCCACGAGACTTATTTTAGCTCACAAAAATCCTTGCAAACCAGATTAGGCTAGAAGAGTTGGGTCATTAGTTTTAAATGGGCTCCTCTTCTGCGAAGAAGACTGCCGACTTTTAAAATGAGCGCTGCATCTAGTTGTTCAAGTAGCAATCATGCTCTACTCCCTGCTTTGGATTTACTGTCTCTGGAGAACTAGTGATCTGCTCTCCCACATGGACTAATTGGGCTACTCTAATGAACTCTGTGTGGATTTGCAAAGTGGAAGATGAGTGTAGCTGCAGCCTGCCTGAGTCCTAGAAGAAACACTCCTGGGGCAGCCGTAATCACTGGCCAGATTTAGAGTCAAACCCTTTATCAGTTTAATTACTCAAAATAAGCTGATTTCTCCCTGGGAGTCAGAAACAAGAGCTGGAAATTCTGCCCGGAATACTGGCCTTGAGGTAAATTCAATAAAGAGACCTGTTACTTCCTCAGCAGCATCTGTCACAAGCTATGAGAAGGACAAAAGGATGACATGGGGCACAATAATGTCATCATACAAACATTGGCATATACTCCCCACTGCCCCCCAAATGTCCAATGACTAGAAATGCCCTGAAGTGTTTTTTTTACTTCCCTTCTTAAATCTGCAGAAAGTCTCGGTGTCAGAGGATGGCAGCTGGGATGGAAGATCCTGACTGACTTCTGTGCCTGGTGATTATGAGAGCCATTTTACTCTTCTGTTCTTTAATGCCCTATTCTCTCAGAAGAAAGCTGAACAATTGGAGCATTTGTGCTGCACCCATCAGCATGACTCCGAGTCGTTCAACCCCAGGAGTTTCACTTTTGGGCACATCAAATGTTATTCCAGGGGATGTTGTTGCCGTCTCAAAGACTCCTTGGAATCAAACAGCTGTCATTACTCCTAAGGACAATTTTCCTGTCTCACCAAGAACCCATAAATATGGTATGGGGTAAAGTAAAAGCATTTTAAAAGATGGCCTATATAAAAGGAAACTGCTTCCTCCATCAAACTATTACAGAAATAGTGTTATTATTTTTGAGTCAATTAATTCAGATTTCCTCAAAGTTGAGGTCTTTTCTTCTTTTCCTATCCTCATTAGCTGTGACAAACATAGGTTACTGAACTTATTATTCTTTCAGCAGCTCATTAGAACTAGAACTCGTTAGTGTTACAAAATGTTAAGTTCATGAATCAAGAATGCTTTTAATAAAGCTACATTTTTAAAATAACTTCAATTTATCAAATTTTCAGGGCTGCACTAATAAAGTTTGCAATAAATGAAAACAGTTATCTTCTGCCAATAGATAGAGATTATATATCTATATATATTGTTTCTGTATGTATGCACACACACACACCCATTTTATTGACTCAAAAATGACACTATTTCTGTAGTACGTACACACACACATACAAGCACACATATTTTGAGGGGGGGACAGTGAGAGACAGAGAGGAGAAAGAGAGAGAGAAATAGATTGAACTTGGCATGATCTTTATATGCTTATTTCTCTCTGCACTTAATTTGCAATTCAGCTAATATTTATTGTAGCAGCTTTGTTTTAGCACTGAAAATATTGCAATTGCTACAATTGCTTTTCTACAGGCCAAATGAATTCGAATAAACCAAAGATAATAACTATCTTAATACTGGACTGCTAATAACACATTGAATGTTATTTCACTTTGAAGGACAGCTATCTCAGAAGCTGAACAGGATATAGATAATAAAGTGGTCTTCATACGAGAAAAAAAAACCCTAACAATAAAAATGAAAACTACTAGAAAAAGTGTTTTCAGAGAGGCTCATAAAAATTGAGCTCATAGAATTTGAGGTTCTCAAATTCTGTTGCGCACTGAAGTCTAGAAGCAGCAGAAGAAAATCATGTTTGATACCAGTATACACTTTGCATCAAAACTAATATCAAGACACTCCCATTTCTTCTGAGATAAAGGGTAGCTTTAAACAAAATGATTTCATGTGTACAACAAAAAGCCATACTGTGCTGACAGAATAAAAAATTCACAACCAAACTTTCACTGATCTACTGAATCTTTCAATTTAGAAAGACTATTTTGTCCTAGTGGGAGATTATGCCAGCCAGCCTTTAAGTTCACAAAGTAGATTTATGAGGAGTACAAACATATTTATTTAAATAAAATCCTATTTTCTAAAGGTTGTAAAGATTTAAGAATATGGAGGGGGGATTTGCAACACAGGTGGAACAGTATAAAGCTTCTAATGTTTGCTTGCACCCATGCCGGAGAAAGAAAATCACTGTCCATAAATTCAACAAAGCACAGGGTATTGGATATGAAGAATATTGATTAGGATTAGTTTCATTCATCTTTGGAAAGCATCACTTTTTCTTCTAAAAGGCACAGTTGTATATTTATCAAACTAAAAGATTTTTTAATGTTAAAAGAGAGCTGAACAATCCTTTTGAGATATCATTTATACAATATCAAGTTGCTCTTTTTATATTGAATAATGCCACTATCACTTGTTGCAGATGTCCTGAAAAAGCAAAAAAAAAAAGACTATGTGTATAGTCAACAGTAGGAAGGCAGTTGTGTTTCTACATATACAAAAAATGATCAGAGGGTCCAGAGGAAGGAACATGGTCAGACTCAGCCAGAGAATATGACCCAGGATAACCACGAGGGAACAAAAACAAGTTTCTAGTTATGCAATGCTCATAGTAAGGAACAAATTCTACCTAGTTCAGTAGGTATTACCTTGTATGAGCAAGAGTTCAGGGGGAAGCACACTCATAGGAATACTTATCCCATAATCAAAAGAGGTTTTAAAGAGAGAAACCTGTTGGACAGTTGTAGGCTCCCCACATAAATTAGAAGCCCATGCAATTAAGGCAAAATCTTATACATTTACAATGGCCTCCTTTCTAATTTGTACTCTTTGATGCTGCAACACAGAAAAATGCCATTGTCCCATAGTGATTGCTCTAAGAGACAACCGCACAACACAGAAATTGAAAAATCAGTTGGTAAAAGAGCATCCATTAATTTAAGATGGCATGACATTAATAGTTCTGTCATCTTTGATCCTTCGTGGTTGCCTTCACCATGTGCTCAAAACGGATGCGTGAAAAAGACTAGGGTCCTGGAAAACAGCTTTACTCCAATATTCTTATCCCTGTAGCAGTAAGATTCTTGTTTCAATGGCATCAGCACAAGGATAAAAAGAAAAGCACTGCCCTGTCGGGATTCCTGGTTACAAATAAGCATGATTAGATGAATGAATTTAAAAGCAGAAAAGCTCCAAAATATTTGAGAGTAGGTAATCCCTTGCCATCAGTTTTCTCTATTTGTCGTAGCCAATGAGGATTCAATTACAGAGAATTCTACAATGGACATACAGATTTTATGCAAAAGAATTAATGGATATAAGTGTGCCATCCAGACTCAGAACAAGGACAATATGATAACACAGCATTTTAATCTCCCAGGGCATTTCATACTGATTTCAAAGAAATTATTCTGAAGGAAACAAACTCCATTACCACAGTTGAGACAGTAATTCACATACATCAGAATGCTTCAGCCTATTCCTGAAGGTCTTAACAAATATAATGAGCCGGGTTTTAAATGTATTACAATTCTTAATTGATAAATACTTGTCAGATGTATCACATATAGCCTAGGTTACATAACTACTCTTCCCCCAATCTCACAATTTAAAACTTGAATCTCCCTTTTTTATGATCCTGCATTCCCTATTTGGGGTAGAATTGGGGCAACTAGATAGAACTGAGCGTTTACTAGCTGGATGCCCTTCCTGACACCTATATCGAATTTTCAGAAATTATTTTTCTTTGTGTCCTAGAAGAGAAACATCTGCCACTACCTAGGATTGAACTTTCAACCTTCCAAGTGGAAGACGAGCATCTTTACCATGAGGTTACCACACCACTCAATTTAAATCCTGCATCAATTTAGCTATTCTGATGAAGTGAACCATAGTTCATAAAAGCTTATATCTTAATAAAATATTGTAGTCTGAAAAGAAGCTTCAAGAGTCTTTCTGTTTATAGTAAAGAGAGATCCAAATATTCAACAAGAACTTATATACAAATAAATATTATAACATAATATCTAAGATTAATCTATAATGGTACTTAAAAGTTTGTGAACCCTTTTGAATTTTCAGTATTTCTGCATAGATATTGCATAAAATGTTATTTGTTTCCCACACAAGTTCTACAACTAGATGAAGAGAATCTAATTAAATAAATGAATCAAAAGTATCACACCTGTTTGTTGATTAATTGAGGGATATGCTCCAAAGTGACATATTGGTATGTGGCAAAAGTATGTGAAACTGCTTTCAGTAATTGATATAATTGCATCTAAACTAAACTTTTATGTACCACTGTACAATACTTGAGATATGCCTGGATCCAAAGATCTAATTTAGGCAGAAGCAAAAGCCAAACATGCAAGTTGGAATTTCAGGGTTTTGCTTTTTTAAAAAAAAATCCTTAGATCACATAACTACTATCTTTGCAATGACATCTCAAATTTACAACTGAGCAGTAGTAGAATGGGGACTGTTTTTCAGGAAATTCAAGTACACAGAATATGTTCAAAGTTGTTTGGATTGCAGCAATTATGTTCCATGTTAAAATGTAATTCCCATTTTCAAATCAGCATGTTTTACAAGGTAAATTTTTAATGGTTTGTTAATATTGACTAACTTCCTTAATCATGCTGTTACTTATAAAACATAGGAACAGACGTTCTAAAATTTAGCAGATTTATGAGGTAATTGTGACTATGATGTTACTGCCTCAGAGCTATAAACTATTAGTACTGCAATGTAGCCCGATTCAGCAGTTTGCTTGCATGTGTAAAAATTAATGCAAACAGGAGAAAATGGTTTGATCAATATCTGTAGAAACAGTAAAAAAGTTTTGCATAATTAACTTTTGAATTATGATTAAATGTGGTACCCACAGTGTGTGTGGCACTTTTTAATGGACATGATCTTCCAGAAGTCTTCTGTATCTAATATAAAAAATTTTTTTAATAAAAATATTTGGAAAAATACAGTTGTACATTTTTGAGTTGTTGCGAGAACCACACTTGAACCAATGAACCTAGCTTCAGAGAACACCCTAGTTCTTTCTGCTAAAGGACTTCAGCATGAAGGGTACTTCCGTATTACAACAGAAATAACTATGGACAAAAGTAGCATGTACATCTTTTCTTCCATAATACAAGAGATAATGGCTTGGTTCTATTCAGCTGTATGTCAAGTGCTGGAAGTATCATGATATATGTACATTTCTGACTTTTGAATGAATGCATTTATGTGATCCTAAGCCAGTGATGTTGAACCTTTTAGAAAACAATTTCCCAGTCGAGTCGCAGCTAATGAGTCGTGGCATAGCTATTCTCTTTCTGAGCATGCACATGGTCTCGTGATGTCATCGCCTGGTGCTGCTACTTCTTTCTGAGCATGCTTAACTCTGGGGCGATGCCGGGGCGACTTGGCTCACGTGTCAGCAGAGAGGAGTCTGTGTGCCCACTGCGGCACGTGTGCCATAGGTTCACCATCACTGTCCTATGCAAAGCAGTGACATGAGAAACATCCTCAGGAAAATCATTTTCTCTCTATTATTACTGGAGGCACGTTTGGAGACAATAACAAAGGATCTTTCTCTCTTCCTTCCTTCCTTCCTTCCTTCCTTCCTTCCCTAAATCTCTGCCTTCCTTCTTACATCAAAATGTTTTAGCCTATCTCAGAAGATCTTAACAAATACAGTGATATGGATTTTTAGCATTCTACAAGTGTTAGTTGATAAATACTTGTCAGTTGTCTCACATATAACCCGGGTTTACATAATCACTTCCTCCCATCTTTCAATTTAAATCTTGCATCAATTTAGATCCATACATATAGCTTTCTCAAAGAATTAATAGCCAAGACATGAATAATTTGCACATTGCAAAAGGAACTACTGTATACAAATGTTGCTGTTGTCACCTCACTATCTTTTTTCCTTAGCATACATTGAAAATGCCCCTTCAACAGTAAACTGCCATATGTAACTCTCGTGTTTAATATGATAACCCTTCACAGGACTGAAATACAAACACTGATTCCCTCAACTGCTACCCTACCCCTCAAGTAGTAAGATGTTTAAATGATCTGAAAAATGGCCTAGCAGCATGATTTTCCCTACACTGGAGGAAAGGCTGGCTGGCTGAAGCTAAGAGATATTGGCTAGCCCACAGCTATTCAGAAGTACTTTGGACAAAGATACTCATTTTACCATTTACAGTGCAGCTGTATGGATTTTCAGCCAGTATATTATATATGGCTTAAGGTCACTGAAGACTAATACAGTACAGTTAATGTAAAACAGTGTTTTAATTACACACACCATGTTATTTATTTAGCTCTTTCAACAGCTCATTAATGTGATAAATGCTTTACGTCATTAAATCAGCTTTGTTAGTGGAACAAAACACAGCATGTGGAGGAAGTTGGCACCTTCTTCTAATATACAGTCTTACATTGATTTTTCTTTTTCTTTAAAGTAAGTATGGTCACTGCTACTTCTTTTCAAAACTTTTCTCTCTCTCCCTGGAGAATAACTTTGCTTTTGTCTTTCATATTGCTCCTGTACAGTGTATATAAAACATATCTCTGTATTGATGTGTGTCATATAAAATTTGCATTGTTTATATTATCTGGATATATTTGCATCTTATTTAAAATCACTTTGGTTAGATTGATTCTTATTCTTACATGTATATTGTGCATTGTTATTAAAAGAGAAAATGTAAAGGCAGTTTCCAGACAAAAGGGTCTGAGGCCATACTAATGACTATGAAATGAGAAAAATAAATACATCAGGATATAAACTTGCATAACACCCTGATGAAAAAAGCATTAACATATTCCAAGTGGAACCTGCATTAGAAAGCAAACCTCTTAAAAGTGCAAGCTTTAAAACAAAAGGCATTTTTTAATATTCTGAATCATCACAGCAAGTTATCTGCTGAGCTTCATCCAGGATCTGAAAGAAATAAAGCACTGAGAATTTTTCTGCTAATAATTTTGGTATAGTAGCATGTCATCTTAGCATACTCAGAAGTCAACTCAAGAGTTTTTAATTGTGTAAGCAAGTACAGAATTGCAGCTTAAAAGACAAGCTGACATTTTTCATTTCTATACTTTTGTATCAGGGTTTCGTAGGAACAGGCGTGATTATCATGTAGTCCAAGAATTTAAAGCAGAGCCAGAAACCCTTTACATATGTAATAAAGGGGCAAGGCTTCATTTGCCTGGTTGTGACAGCCATCTTGAGTTTTCTGTACTCTCCCCTCCAACTGCAGTCTCTGACATCATCAGAATGTGAGGTGTTTTGGTCCAAGAAGATTACAGACAGCCCCAAAGAAGCCACTTTGTTTCAGACCACAGGGCAAAATATCTTTGTCATGAATCCAGTAACTACTGAACTTTGTTTCTTTATTTTTATGTCTCTATTTTCAGCTTCCTACCTGTACTATGAAGATAATAATATTGGTATAACATATAGATTCCTGTGAAACTATTGAAACACTTTGGGAAGGCACAAACAAGCATTTACATCAATAGTAAAGAAATATGTGTTAAGGGACTAAGTTGAGGAGAAGGGTCTTGCAGAGTCCTAAAAACAGCATGTTTTTGCAAATGTGACATCCACTATATCATCTTTGGCAGATGACTAACTGGCTTCAATTTGAAGATTTCTAATGAAGGAGAACTCTCCACTTTGTGTGGTAGCCTTCCTATTGACTAATAGCTCATAAAACAGAGAAGTTTTTCCTCATGTCAAATCTAAACATATTCCTTTGTGGATTTAATCATTTGTTCTGGCCCTACCCTCTGAGGCAATACAGAATAATTCCAGTCACTTTTCCATGTGATAATCCTTCCAATATTTCAAACAAGGACATGGAGTTACTGACACTTTGCCGCACTTACTGTCCCTAGGTATATCTGACCAACAGGTCTAACCACCAGCTCCACCTGAAACCACTCTGGGTGAACCATACTCATAGATGACTATGGAAGCCATAAAATCTTGAGTTGCCTCAGACCCTACTCCTAGGGAAGGCAGATCTGAGTGTCCCAAAACCATAAGGATTCCAAAACCAACACAGAAATGTAATCAAGATGTTCAGCAGGGATGTTGCTATGTAACAGGAAGGTTGGTAAAACAGCAGTAATTCCAACTGATCCTTAGAACCCAGCTGGATGAACAGACTCTCACAACTGGAGACTTGTGGGTGCAAGGCCCCTGAAAACCATAAGAGATTCTCTGTTGACAATTCCTCCATCCCCACCACTGCCTAGGAGTCTCATTCGTGTGTGTGTATGTGTGTGTGCGTGCGCGCGCACGTGTGTGTAGGATAAGCACAATGCAATACCTCTGCCATTTTGGTTGGATCTTCTTTGAATACATTATAGTCCACCTATGTAACAATGGCATCTCACCATTTTTCACATCACTTGACTTAGCTTTGGGGCCCAGGCAATGTCAGCTAGGTGCTACCATCTCTTGGGTATATCATATTTTACATACTTGCCATTTGTTCTTTGAATAATAGTTTGACTCACTTTGTTGGCTCAAGGCTGCTTAGAATGCATAATTCTGAATCCCACATCTTGAACTACGTGAACAAATGGGTTGATGTATATCAATTATTCCCTAGATTTCATTACTTTCTCTTTCTTCATGACAACTATTTCTATGATGAATCATGGAAGCCAAGTGAACAAATTCCTGAATAATACTGGTAATGTATGTAATATGATTTAAAAAATCTTCAAAAAATGCATGGAGAAATTGAAACCAGCTGACAGATATTTGTTTGCTCTATTGATTTTGCAAATTACACAGCCACCAAATGCCTTCCTACTGTGTCTTTATATCAGATGTTTAGTCAACACAGCCACATTGAGACCTTATTGGGCCAATTTCAGCATCTTAACAATTTATAGAAAGCACGATGCTGGAAAAGCTCTTTGAAATGAAAAATAGACTACACCTTTTATATGTATATTTTCTAGTCCAAATTTGTCTGTTAAAAAGCACTGCTTTGTAACATTATTAAATAAGCATTAATGATATTGTTCATTCCTATCCTACATGCCATTCATCTTTATTTGCCACCAGATTTGACCCACTTTTTCAATTTTTGAAATGACAACCAGATATGATTCAAACAGGTAGAAAGAAACTTTTTAAACAGCATATAAGATTCAGTAAGTGCTCTAAACTTTATCTTTTTATCTAGCTGAAGTTTTTTAAGAATGACAAACTTCTGATAACAGTTTCTAATAACATAATGAAATGATTTCTTTACAGGTAAAAGATCAATACTACAATCTCCCAGCCCTCTAGGGGAAAATGACAATTGGAAACAGCCTCATCAATTAATCTCAAGGATTATTATGTACACAGTGAAAGGAAGGTCATATTCTGTCTTTCTGTTGCTGGCGGCTAAAAATGCTTTAAATTGTAAGTTTAGATGAATGAAATTGCCATATGGGTTATTGGTCCCACTTCCTATTCATAATTAGACTTGCTACATTTTATGCTAGAGTCGTTCCCTCAAAACATCTCGTAAAGCCAATCTACATGAAGTGAGAAGCAAAGCCAATTTTAAAAAAGAGGCTTGTGGGGTATTGGGTTAAATTTTGTATCCCAGGTACATTGTATGTGTACCCATAAATTGTTAGAGCCTTATTCTTATGTACTACAGGTAGTCCTTGACTTACTACCATTTGCTGAGCAACCATCTGAAATTATGACAAAGTGCTCCTACTTACAACCATCACAGCATCCCTGTAATCACATGATTGTGATTTGGGCACTTGGCAACCATCACACATTTATGATGGCTGCAGTATCCCGTTGTCATGTAATCTCTACTTGGAACTTTCCCAGCCAGCTTCTCACAATCAAAGCCCATGGGGAAGACAATAGGGAAAGTTGCAAGTCACAAGTCATGTAATGTCTCACTCAATGACCATTGTGATTTTCTTAATGTCCACAGCAAAAAGGGGTAACAAATTGGATGTGGTCATATGATATTTATTTAACAAGCACACCATTTAATGTTGAGTTTTCTGGTCCCTGTCATCATCAAAAGTAATAATGCCTATATATTTCTCAAACATATTTTCTTCCTTGTTTGGTGTTCGAGGCACAGGGAAAGCATTTTCGTCCTATTTTTCTGCAGCTGTATTTCTATTTTTTGTGGTGATCATAGCAGACTTGTAGAATGCATCATGGCACCATAAATTTTATTACCTTTCTTCACTATGTTGTGCACAGAAGACCCACTGAGCTTAAAAACTTATACTATGGCTGAGGATCATGCACTAGTTTCAATGTGATATAAAGCCTCCAACTTTGGTTCCAGTATTAGAGAAGTGCTTTTTCCTTTCACTTTGGATATGAGGGCTGGATAAGATGACAAAAATGATGGATAGTTGCATTACCAATTTTTATATAATGAATTAAAGCCATTTCTGCTAGAAGTCTTGTGCAAATGAACTTACATCTGAAATGTTATGGTAGCCATTTTCTGAAAATTTAAAAAAAATATAAAAATAAACCAGCTTCCATTCAAAGTATAAGTAGTGATATATGGGCTATTTCTAAAAATGAAGAGAGAAAAACTTTCTTTTATTCCTAGAAACTGATTGTTTATCCATCCATTCTTGTATACAAATATAAAGAATATTGCTTTTAAAATTTAGCACACTAAAGCTGTTCAGCACTTCATTTTAGGAGAAAGGAATTAGATTTTAAATGCATGAGTTAACAATTCCAGTTCCATTCAAGAAATGAAGGTGGTTGAGAGAAAGACACAGTATGGAGATGCAATCATCTCCTATTCAAAGAGCACTTCTAGAAATACATGGAGTCATCGATAGCATCATGCTGGGATGAACTTGACAGGAAGGTTTCTAAGGCGGCTGAAGAGCAATCACAGTAGCACTTAGGGGCTGAGCAGACAAGAAAGATTCTCACATGAAGGTTGTCTATTGCTAGAGTGGAATTTAAGCATTTCTAATTTCAAGATGAATTAGAAAGCCTTCCAAACTGGAACTCCACAAAGCACATCTAATCAAAAGAGTATTTTAAAGTGTCAAGCATCTTTTGCATTCATTTTTAATTGTTATAGGCTACTAAAAAGAATTTTGCAAGCAAAAAATTTTGGATTTGGATTTTGAATTCCTGACACATGTATCAATTCCCTTGCTTTGCGTTTCTTGAGTTACAATTCAGAATCAGAACTGTATCTAAAGAGCTTGGAACTTCATACAATGAATGTTAGGGCTGTGTAAGCTATATTTATTTATTTATCAAATTTATATACCTGCCCTGCTCTCGAAGGACTCAGGGCGGTGTACAGCCATTAAAAAGCATACATAAATAGATAAACAAATTTTAAAAACTAATTAAAATGATTAAATTAAAGGTTGAGACTAAAAATACTAAACTGCAATAAAACCCCAATTGAATTTAAAACACCCACCCCGAGGGGACACATAGGAAATCAGGATAGCCCGACCTGGATAAAAAGATGAGTCTTAAGGGCATGCCGAAAGACCTGGAGATCAAAGATGGTACGTATCTCCGGGGGGAGTTCGTTCCACAAGGTCGGAGCTGCCACAGAGAAGGTTCTGACCCTGTAGGTCACCAGCTGACATTGTCTGACTGATGGCACCCTGATAAGGCCCTCTCTGTGGGAGTGGACTGGTCGGTGGGAGATATTATTTGGTAACAGGGGCTCCTGCAGATACCCTGGCCCTAAGCCATGGAGTGCTTTAAAGATGGTCACTAATACTTTGAAATGCACCCAGAAGACCACAGGCAGCCAGTGCAGCTCACGCAGGAGGGGGGCCACATGAGTACACCTCGTGACCCCCATAATCCCCTGCGTGGCCACATTCTGAACCAATTGCAATCTCTGGGTTTGGTTCAAGGGGAGCCCCATGTAGGGAACATTGCAGTAATCCAGGCGATTTGGAAGAATCTGTAGGCTGTTCTATTATCTAAGAGAATTCAGCTCCTTTGTTCTGATTGCAAAATACATTCCACCAAAAGCATGCATCAATAATGCATTGGACAATTTAACGTAACAGATTTTATGGGTTGAATCAAAATACCCTGATTCATTTCTAATAATATTAGATTACTTTAATAATACCAAATTAAATAAAGAGATTCTAAAATTCTATCAACATGTCAACTGTCCTACTAGTTCCTACTAGAGGAAAAAACATTTTAGACCACTGCTATACAATGTTACAAAATGCCTATAGATCATTACCATGAGCAAATGTTGGAAACTCTGATCACGGTATGATTTTTAAAATTATAAAGCCAACAATTAAATCAGTTAAATCTTGGCCCTGAGGAAGCAAAGATGAAATTACAAGCTTGCTTTGACTGCACAGATTGGAAAGTTTTTGAAGATACCTCTGCAGGCTTAGATGAACTTATAGAGTCTGTTACATCATATGTCAGATTCTGTGAAAACCTATGTGTAACAACAAAAAAACATTAGAATACACAGTAACAATAAATCCTGGTTTACAGATAAACTTAAAAAACTATGTCATGCAAAAGAAGAAGCCTACAGAAGAGGAGATAGAACTCTGTACAATCAAACCAGAAATGCATTAACAAAGGAGATCAGAGCAGCAAAAAGAAACTAATCTGAAAAGTAATCAGCTCTCAAAGAATAAACCAGTAAATACGTGGAAATTTTTTAAAAATATTACTGGTTATAGCAAATCTCCATCACGTGCTGAAGGGAACCAAAAATTAGCAGGTGATCTAAACACGTTTTACTGTAGGTTTGAAAAGAAACAAATGATAACTACCACAATCACATCCACCCAGAGGACACAGACAGCAGCCAAGTCTCCAACTACAAACTCTATCCTTTTGGATGAACCTCCTCTAAAAAAGCTGTGCAAGACCTATTTCATAAACAAGAGCGTGGAAAAGCACCAGGACCAGACAAAGTAACTCCTGCCTGCCTAAAAGCCTGTGCTGCTCAACTATCCCCAGTCTTCACCTACATCGTCAATAAATCTCTAGAGATGTGTTATGTTCCCATGAAATGGGTAATTGAATATTGATGGGAAGCCATTTATGCTGGAGGTCACAATCGTAGTTAGAAATGAGCGAAAA
>JANHFO010000510.1:74873-85257 GCA_032468095.1 Pareas carinatus
GGTGGAGGAGGAGGAGGAGGAGGATGATCCATACTTGATAGAGGAGAAAGGCGTACAGCAGAGAAGAATCCCTTTCCCTTCTTTCCTTCTCACTCACCTCACTGCTGCTCTTATTTGAGGACAGAAATTCAGGACAATCTGAACTCTCTCTGAATGCAGAGGCAGCACCCAGCCTAATTATTGAATCTCTGAATGGCTGGCAGTGAGCATGAGTGAGCCTCTGAACATGTGCTTAAATGGCTATTGCTTCTCCCCACTCACTCTCCCAAAGCTCATTCAAACACAGAAATAGAACTGATCCCTGGTACTTTACTGGTTAGGGCTGAGAAAACACAACATAAACGGCAGACAAGACTGAAAAGCAAATCATCCTTCACAAAATAGCAAGCCAGTGACAGAAATCAAGAGTCTTGGACGAGTACAACAGTTTTGCCTTCCACTCAGAACTAGGGCACTGAGAAAAAACACTTGGAACAAACATTTTTGGCTTTGTTATAAATATTCACATAGCTGCTTTGAATATTGTGCACACCCCTATTATTCTGAATCTCAACACGGTATATTAATTGGAATAACAGCTACAAATTAGGAAGAAAGCACTATTAATAACAGAATTATAGAAGAAGAAAGCTTCAAGGACATGTTCTGACCAAACCCTACCTAAGACATACAAGGAAGAAACACTTCAGATCTTTCCATTTATGCTGGAAAATGGTATGAATTCTAAGAAGTTGCAAGTGATGTTTACTTTTCAAACATTGTGAGTCATTTGCAAACATCCAATACGCAATTAATAAAGAATTTGTCAGATGGGTTTTCATACATTCCACTCTCTTTTTCGCAAGTGAACCCTGAAAAGGAAGATACATTGAAAATACTATGTAATTTCAGAGTCAAGCTACTAAAAGAGGGTGGAATTGAGTGGCAAAAAAAATCACATGTATTTGTTTGATGTCTCTGGATCAAGAGCTGAATCAGATCTGGGATGCCCAAATCCAGATGACCATTAGACAGCAGCAAAGAGTGATGATTTTCTGTCTCTCCTTGTTCCCAACAAGTGATCACCTGGATATGGGCACTCCTCAATTGGTAGTCTAAGACAATATTTTTACATATTTAAGCTTTTCTCCTTTGACAGATTACCAATATTTTAAAAGTATCAATAAATTTGTAGAGTGATTACTAGTATTCTATGACTGTTCAATATAGACTGTCTCAAGCCTATAAAAAATGTATGGCATGATGAATGTGTTTTGTGACATGATTTGCCACAAATGTTCTGATATGTGACACGATGAAATGCTTTGTGACATGATGGTTGTACTTCGTAACATGGTGACATGATGAATATACTTTATGATTATAAATGCACCTAGTATGTATACGGCATGTTGAATGTACTTTATGATAATGAATGTATCATAGGATTGTAACCATTGTTTGTCAATTATAGCCTTGGGATAGTAATCATAGTTTGCCAATTGTAACCTGTATGTATTGAGCATTTACACCGGAGAAATATTTCTTGTGCGTCCAGACACACTTGGCCAATAACTAAATTCTATTCTATTCTATTCTATTCTATTCTATTCTATTCTATTCTATTCTATTCTATTCTATTCTATTCTATTCTAAATGTGGTATGAATCTATACTTTTCGGTTTTCTTTCTCATGATAGGAACTAATGAGCATTCACAAAGTAATCTTGAGCCTCCAAAGCCATCCTGCATTTTCACTTCAATTTTCAATTAGTGCTCATGTGCTTTGCTTTCCTCAAATCCTCCATCATTTAATGTCAATATCCTTAGCTGTAGCCTCTGTTTCCAAAGAACTCTGCTCCTCTATCCAGGTTCACTAAAAAAGAAATGCCAGAATACTTCATTCTTTAGTGAGAAGGGCAAAGTAAAACGGAGTGATTTCAGCCAGAGTCCTTTCAAAAGACTCCATTTAACAAAGAAGACTATCAAAGAAGTCTTCATTAAATTACACATAGGGCAGGAACCCGCTAATACCATTTCAGCTAAATTTGTGCTAGCAAAGTTGTTTAGCCAACAGACTATGTCCAAATCCATTTCAGTAATACCTGGGTCAGTTGGTTGCATTCATTTAGCAGATTCAACCCTTTTGTTCTGATTGAAGGTAGAAATCCCAGCTAAAGCAAGCCAATATTAACTTTCATCCCCTCCCCCACCAGTGTGCTGCATTATTGATCACAATCTCTGCACCAGCCTACCTAGGTCGAGGCAAATTCTAAGCAAACTTAGCTCTGCCCTTTATAGCATTCTCAGAAGAAAATATATATTTCCTTAAAAAAATAAAACCTCATTAAATGCTAGGTACATAAAAGAAATGCTAGGATGAAGTGCTCCGTTTTTGCTTTCAAGTGGAAATAAACCCCCTCCCTCTAAGCAAGCTTTCAGTGGTTCAGAAATGTAGAACAACAATGTCACTCACACTAGATGGTTTAAATAAAAAATGTGAGGACATCAATTCCATAAACAGGTGTTAATTTCTGTACTAAAGACAACCTCCTCATTGTCAATGTCCACTGAATTTAGTGGGTAGGGATGGGGGGAGGAGAAAGGAAGAAAATTGCACAGTAAGTTACATTCAGAATTGTGTGAGAGTAGTCCAAGCTGTTAAAACATACAAGTTCTGCTTTTCTTGTACATGTGCTTTCTTGTTACTGTCCTATTCCTTTGCCTTACAACGAATCAGGTCACTAGCCAATTCACCCCTGGCTGACTAACTAGCACCATCGCTTCTGTATTTAAACTGGAATCTTTCCCAGTCAAGCTTAACAGTGGGATCTTCTGTATGCAAGGCACATCATCAGTCACTGAGCTTCCTTTGTAAAGAATAACAGTAAAATCCACGAGGAACATTTTTTGCAGTGGCAATGGAGCTAAATAGATATATTTAGCCAGGATTTGGAGCATGTGGTGGAATGACAGGGCACATGCTACTTTCACACTGTTAGTTGATGTCTTTTTTGCCTCCGGTTAGCATAATGCAATTTTTATGTTGCTGTTTATTACTGCAAAAATGCTCCTAAAATTGCATACTTTATTTTGTCTGGTTACACATTTAATAAAACTAACATATTGTTTATTTAATTTACATGCCACCCATCTCACTATCCAGAGTGACTCTGGGCAGTTTACTCTAACCATTCTTTTTTTAAAGGTAAACCTGGGAGAATATATTTCCACCTAACAAAGTTCTTAAAGGCTGAATCCAAGGGATGGTGAAAGCAAGTGCATCGTCTGAAGTGCTCAGCTGCTTCTAAGGTCTTCTCTATTGCCTACTTGCGCACTGACACTGGGACTGCCAGCACAGTAGTAACACTTTCTCCACCATCAGAAAACTTCTGCATATTTAATGGAGAAGGATCGCAATCTGAAACAGAATTGGTTCTCGAATGGCTAAACCTAAAACTCAGTTAGCAACCTAACTGATATCACAATGGGGATCCCATTGTGATAATGATTTATTAGGAGTTCAATAGAAACAGCAAGTTGTTTTATCATTACCAGTCATAATCCATACAAGTAAATTGTTTCTTGCTTTGCCTACTTTTGGCCCCTTCTCTTACAGATTTTTTAACGACCTGTCCAAAAACAGAACCATTTGTTCTAGTGATTGTAAAATGAGATGTACAAACCTACATCACAGTCTGTTTTATTAAAAGTACTTTATCTCAAATACGTTTTGAGTCAAATAAATATATGTTTTCTCAGATATAAGATTGATTGGCTAGAATTCAAAAGGCAATTTTAGATGTGCCTGCAAGGCTCCGTAAAAAGAGCTTTGATTCTTTTGTCTTTTAACAGCCAACCTTATGCCACACTGTTTGAAATTCCCACCATTTCTGTAAAAGGGATATTGGATGGAAAGCAGAGTTGTTGTTCGGACCCTCGAGCTCAATCACACATACAGCACTCAGAAATAACTGGATATTTCTTTGATCTCTGCTAATGGCATCCTGAAGCTCAGCCAAAGAATACCTTAACCTGTCAGCCTTAAATCTGACAATTCAACTCCCTATAAAAAGCTGATCTGTATTCACATTTCACAGGTAAAAGGCAAGATTAATGCATCTTTCCCCCGCCTCAAACCATTGTCATTTGAAAGATAAAACTACAGTCTTGTATATATATATAAAAAGGTTTAAAAATTGTAAAAATGAACATGTTTTATTCAAAATCAAAAGATAGGCAGCTGTCAAAATACATCTTTAGTAATAAGCTATCCTTCAGCTGAGTCTTCTGGAAGTTTCTGCCTTCTTTTTAATAGACATTTTACAGAAAAAATGTAATTTCAACTTTTTATATATGCATAGAACAACATTTCAACTCTTCTTCCTAAGTCTTTGCATAAACCAGTCTTGTCACCTGAGTGGGTTTTTTTGCCCTGATAATGCACACATTTTTAAAAAATTCACATATCAAGCAGACGTTTGTCTGTCTCAGGTGAGCAATTTTTAAGACGAATAACTGGTGATATATCCCCCATTATGACAACAATTCATGATAAAACAAACTCTGTTCTTTGGTGGGCTTGTTTGCCAAAATAAAAGGACTTTGTTTGAATAAATGTATGAGTTAAAGTATTATCAATGGCATATACTGCTAGTAAAATAGAAACATGACAGCTCCTAATTCTACATGGTGGAATTTATTTTGATTAAAATAAACATGTAGGAGAACCATATTCTCCATGCTGGAGGATTAGGGAAAAGACAGCTGATGGAGACCATGCTAATATGCTATCCCACCCGGGTGATCCCAATTGTCTCTTTTGTATGATAAACACAGCTAAATATTTGATAAGATTTAGCTCTGAAAATACATTCCCACTATGTTCCACAGAAATTAATTAAAAATTGCAATTATATCATTTGTTTCTATATAATATACACAAAAACAACTCTTTAAGCATCCTAACCCTGGGAAGGTCATCACCAGGGACTAAGGGACAAGCCTCTTCACTTGCTGCCCCCATTCTCTGAAACAACATTTCCCAAAGTCAGATTAGCTGCAACTATGGATCATTCAGAATGATGTGTTAGAAGCTGTAATCTCTCCCAGAGTGCTTGATAATTGTCTGTTTGGCTGCACCCTAGTGCATAAGGTAAAGCATTACTTTGAATTTACATTTGATGTTCTTGCTGCTTTCTGAACTTGGTGTTTTTCTTGCAGATGTTTCAATACCAAACTAGGTAACACTATCAGTGCTACTCTAGCAAAAAAATAACCAAGCTCAGATGATGTGTATCAGTCTGAAGGAGAACTAGAGCCATCCAACTCTCATTTTCAAGACTAGACAAGAAAGCAACTGGAAATAGGGTATAAGTGTACTATTTTATCAAGCTCAGATCAAATTGTGATAGCTGCTCTCTTAGCTATAGCCAAAAATATAAGTTCAATTTATTTGGATTACATTACCTCAGGATATTAATCAAGAGGACATTCTTGGCCAATGTCCTCAAACTTGCCAAATTTCAAAATTTTGGCAAGCAACTGATCATTATCTTATAAACCTGTCAAGGTCACACAAAGTTCAAGATTCTCCATT
The DNA here is from genome assembly GCA_032468095.1 of Pareas carinatus. Lineage (NCBI taxonomy): Eukaryota > Metazoa > Chordata > Lepidosauria > Squamata > Pareidae > Pareas > Pareas carinatus. Next base: position 80,452 of record JANHFO010000510.1, read on the forward strand.
GGTCAAATCAGAATCAGAAGTTATTGGCCAAGTGTGTCTGGAATTGGTCTCCAGTATGCATGCTCTATACCTACCTTCATACAATAGACAAACTGTAATTACAATTATAAGATACATCCATAATCATAAAGTGCATTCATCGTGTCATGTGCATATAAACTGCAATCTCTATACAATGTAATCCTGAATACAATCACAATCATAAAGTACATTCATCACACCATCATGTTATAAAGTACAATGATCATGTCACAAACCACAACCATCATGTTACAAAACACCTCCCTCATGCCATACGATACATTTTTGTGATGCAATATATTTTTGTGATAGGTTTAGAACAAATTGTAGGATACTAATAATCATTCTACAAGTCAAACTATGGTACTAAATGAACAACTATTTTATATTGTAAGTTTTAAGAAACAAGTTAATTGTCATACAATTAAGAGAATAGATAATAGATAATAAGAAATAATGATATATTCCTACTAGACAATTTAACAGTGTAAGTTAAGTTATTTAGCAGACTGATGACATGGGGGAAGAAACTGGCTTTGTGTCTAGTTGTTTTGGTTGCATTGCACCCTGTAGTGGCTGTTAGGGTTATATGGGTTATGATCCCTTTAAGCACCTAACTGGTTGGTTTACAAAATGGCCTACTAGCTGAGTCATGCTGAGTCATGCTAATTGCTTAGAACCAGGATGATTATAAAAAGCAGACTTGAGAAGCTCTCTTCTCTCTTTCTATACTCTACAGCTCTGCTTTGCTCTTGTGTTTGATCCTGTGTATTGTTGCTGAAGATTGCTGACCAACTTTGTTGGTGAAATTGCTGGTGAAGACTACTTGCTCACTTGGTTAGTAAAAGGACTGCTTGACTGTGTATCATAACTGGACTGCTGACTTAGAAGACTGGACTGTGTTTAACTTTCTGTTTATAAAGACTTTTATAACTACTGTACTCTGTGGTTGTGTGGTACTGATTTCCATTGCTACTTTCTAGCCCACAGCATTTTTTGCTGCACGCACCATCTGCTTGTTTCTACATTGGTTCTAAGCCTAGGGTGCTAACAGCGGCATCCAGAGGGAAGAAGTTGAAACAGATTACTTCCAGGGTGTGAGGGGTCCATAACTTTTTTCACAATTCTTTATGGTCAGCTTCAACTGCTGGTAAGTCAGCCAAGACTAAAAAAAAGTGCTATGATAATTACAGAATCAAGATTGCAAAAACAGTGCATAACTTTAAGTTAAATAATTGACTCAAGAGTTAGTAGTGGGTAGCTGAACCAGTCAGAAGATCCCTTTAGTGAGGAATGAAGGTGAAGCAACACACATCTCTGGTTGTCTCTGAGCCATTTTGCAAGTCTCTGCTTTTGAACTTTACTGCAGGAGCAGCATCCTATAATTTTTAAACATGGTTTCCTTAACTTGAGGTCTCCAAACCTGGCAATCTTAAGACTTGTCGACGACAATTCCAAGAATTCCCCAGTCAGTATGGGAAAGTCCACAAGTCTTAAAGTTTGAGTTTAGAGACTCCTGGCTTAAGCAAATGGTCATATGTGGATTTACAAAGTGTTATCATGCAGTTGCATATGCCCAAGGTTGCTTGTTACCCTTAAAGCTAAGGTTATCAAAGCACTGATTCAAAAATACAAACAACTACTAAATAGTAGAAAAATCCTGCAATCTAGTGGCTGCCTGGATTTTTGTATCCCCTATTTACGAACTCTGAAACCTTTGAATTTCAGAGACAATGAAAAATTTCCACAGGGAAAAACATTGTACACACCTGGCTTAGTGTCTTATGTAAACCAGGCCTAAGAATAATTCTCCCATAGTGAAAAGTATGATTTTAAATACACATGGGCCTTGCTTAATGCACAGCAGGTGAGGTGCCTGATTACAAGATATTAGAAAGAATAAAAACTGAATATAGTCTTGTACATCAATACTTCTCTCTAATGTACAAAACCACTTTGAAGTCTAAAAGCTTTTTCCAGATGTTGATGTCACCTTTCAAAATGATTTTTTTCCAAAGGACTAGCAACTTGCCCTTTAAAAAAATAAAAATGACAGCTGAAATCTTTAAAAAATGAAATTCTCTGTTAAATATCTAATTCTATTAAAAGCGTTCTATTAAAAGAGTGGTACCAAATTGTCCATCTCAGAAGACACAGACAGACAGATATATCTATATAGTTATATGGATCTTGATAAGAACATACATCCCAAGTGGTCTAGCACACAGTTTTCACAATCATGCTTTAATAAGTAACATATTTAATATAATTAAAATCTAGCCCTCTGCAAACAGTATCTGGCTGATGTGGAACCTACATTATTTCTTACCTTCTTATATAATTGTTGAATGTGTCAAACAAAATACTGAAATGGATAAAGAAAAATAATTGATACCAAGAATGGATGACACTGACCATTACAAGTGTTCCAGACCACCATAACATTTTCTTATAAGAAAAAATATGTAAATTCTTAACTATGCTAATGTTTCAATCTTTTTAATAAAAAATTTAGCAGTCTTCTGGCATGTCATTTTAAAAAAGTAAAGTTAACTCTTCCATCTCTTAAATAGTAAAATGAAGGTTTTTTTTCCCCCCAGTTCAAATTAACCTTATAGAAAGACTTGAGATTCTTGGGTGATTTTGGTGTGAAAAAGTTTTATTATACTATCAGAAAGAGAAAATATTTATTTCAAGGTTTTTAAAGAGGTTTTTAGGTTTGCAAAAAAAGGTTGAAATTTAGAAGTAAATAAATTGATAACAAAATCTTTTATATATTTTTATTGCTTTAAAAAAGTGATAACATTTTCTTATCTAAAAATATCTCAGTTTTCTGCATCTCTACACAATGTACAAATATTGTTTGGATCTGAAAGTCAATGGAATTCCTATCTCCCGAAATGTGTAACTTAGAGATGCAGTTCTTCCCATTTGCCACTTTCTATAATTTTGTGGTGCACATTTCTACTTTAACAACTTAAGATCCTCATGGGAAAAATGTGTCCTCCATATAAAATGCACAGTAAAATGTGATCCATCCATCCATCCATCCATTCATCCAAGAAATGGTTATTCCCCTTCAAATTATATATTTGTAGATTATCTGTGAACTGATATTCATTCATCCACAGAATAAGAAGAAGCTACTAAAAGCAATGGGATAGACAAAAGGTAAAAATGACTATAAATAATTTTGCTGAAAATTGCCTGTAAAATTTTAGAGAAACTACCATGCTTCCTTGGTTAATATTAAATCTCTTTTCTTTCCTCCCTTTGGCCAGTGATTTCTTCCACTCCCACATTTCCATCCATTGTCAATTTCCCTTTGTTTTTCTTCTCTCTCCTTTTCTTGGCAGCTCTTCTAGCTCCCTCTCGGGTTACATCTTAATTGCTCTAACAGGTGAAAAAAAGAGGGGAAAGTATGTGTGGTGTGTACGTGTGCATGCGTGTGTAAGCACACATGCCTGTATTGGTCTGAAGCTGTGTGTATGAGTACAAATTGGAAATAAATTTTATAAGAAAGGCATCTTATTTTTAGGCAATTAATTTTAATCACTTTATTTACATATGGCATGTATGTATGCACGTACCTATGTATGTATAACCTTATTCCGCTTATATTTTTGGACTGGAGATTTTGGGGTATAGATATTATATATCAGAATAAATGAGGGTGGGTGACATGCATAAATTTATTGGAGAGCGGAAGAACCCATCAAATTTGATTTCAAGCAGAATGGTCAGCCTCCAATTAAATAAGGAAGCCATGCATTGCATGAAATTTCCTTTGTTGTACATATTCATGGGGTGTATGTACGCTTTTCCATTTTAGTGATGGATTATCACATATTTCACATCTTTTTTTTGAGAAAATGTGGAAACCAAATTTTACGTTAGCCTGTGTATAAAATGGATGTGTTATTAAAAAATGTGCAAATTTATTTTTTTGAAGTCTACAGTCTGGATTAAGGCAACAACTAAATAAGAAAGAGTTAAGTATGGAAATGCAAACCTGTAATAGACTGAAAATAAATTTGATCTGCCTACTCAGAAATAAGTCCCACTGAGATCTATAGACTAATTTTCAGGTAAGTGGCTGTACGATTGTAGGCTTAATATCTTACTATAAAATATTTAAAGAATAAAATATGTACAATAAAATATTTAGCAGGTTAAACAGGAAGAATACCATAACAAGTTCATCAAATAAAGGGACTGTTTTATAGTCCGTGTGATCAGTTATAAAATTGACCAAGTATATTGGCCTTAAAATATTCATTTTGTAATCCTATATAAGTGTTCAGCTTAGCATTTGAGAAGCACGTTCCCTGCATCTTGCATATATATTTACACATTATGATAGCAATATATTCAGTGGTTCAGCTAGGTGATTCTATGCCTTAGACTTCAGGGTATCCTGTCTCCATTATAGGTGATGATAGCAATGAACATATAGATTAAATACTACTGCAATTCACTGTCAGTAATAAAAAACCTTCAAGAAGTCTAGAAGAAACAACAGAGTCACACTTATTTTGTTGATCCCCTAATAAAAAATATGCATCAATTGCAACTATAAGAATCAGGGTTATTAAACATAATATAATTGCCCTCTGTAAAAAGGTTCTAACTTTCTTTTTCTTAAAAACCTATTAACTAACATCTTTGATGCCATCTTGGCTAGAAGCTACAAATAAAGTTGAGTAAGGATCCAGAGAACAAGCTTTGAAGATATTGCTACAAGTAGACTCTTCAGAATCTCAAATGACCCAGACAAAACATCCA